>JACN01032253.1:0-17397 GCA_000787155.1 Scartelaos histophorus | reverse complement strand
GACGCGAAAAGAAAGAAATGCGCGTTTGAAACAACAGAAGGAGGAGAGGACTCGGGGGAAGGAGGGGAGGTGGGTTTTTTATGAATGAACATGGCTGAGGCTAAAATTAGACTCGTGTCAGATTTTCTTCCCTCGTCGCGCGCATCAGGCATATGCTGAATGAAAGAAGCACGAGCAAACACACGCACGCGCCGGACGTCACATGCACCAATTTTAGAGACGTTCCAAAAAAAATCTAAAAATAGAAATTGGATGCTTCTTCTTGGACGGTTCGGACTCGGCAGCTGGCGTCGTGCGTCGCGGCGGTGAGAATTTTGGGTTCGTTGGGTTCGTTCGGGATCCGCAGGGGGAGAGTCGGTCTGTGGCCCCCCGTTCTAGATGTGGATTAGTCCTGATGTAGACCCTGGTTGAGTCCCGGTGTTGACTTTGGTCATCGTTGGTCCTGATCTGGTTTAGTCCTGGTTTGTTACTGCGTTAGTACTGGTTTAGTCCTGATCTAGATTTGGTGAGGTAATATTTTTCTCCTGGTTTGCTCCTTGTTTAGTTCTAATGTAGACGTGGTTTGGTCCTGGTTTAGTCCTGGTTCAGTCCTGGTCTAATCCTGGTCCTGAACAGGTTTAGTCTTGATTTGGTGTTGATTTAGTTTTAGTGCTGTTGTAGATGTAGATTTGGTTTGGTACTATTTAGTTTTTGGTTTAATCCTGGTGTAGTTCTGATGCAGACTTCCTTTGTCTGTTCTAGTCCTGGTTTAATCCTGGTTTAGTTCCATTGTAAAACTTGGGTTGGTCCTGGTTTAGTCCTGGTTCAGTCCTGGCATGTTATTGTAGTCTTGTTCTAGTTCTGTTTGGTTCTTCTAAGGTTTAATTAGGTCCTGTTTTTGTAGACTTGTTTTAGTCCTGGTTTAGTTCTGATGTAGTCCTGTTGTAGCCTTGTTCCTGATTGATCATTCTCAGATCCTGGTTTAGTAGTTGGGTCCTGTTTCTTTAGACTTTGTTTAGTCCTGGTTTAGATCTGATTTAGTCCTGGTCTGGTCCTGGCTGTTTATTATTTGTTTACTTAAAATTTCACTATAAAACTTTACCGGTGGATTTTTTGCTACTTAATTGTCTCCATGGAAATGTTTACTGCTTTGCCAAAATGTTCCACACTATGGCATTACACTCATCCATGCAGCCAAGTTACAACTCTTTGTATTAATGTGAGTTTTGGAAGTTTTGTAAAGCTATAAAAACACCTGTTATTACATTAATGTAGATCAATGAGTCTAATTTTACTGTGGGGAAAATTCTGTGTCCGTGGAGACAAGCAGCCGGCAAATAAAAGTTCCACAATGTTCCTTTAAAAGCAGAATCTCTCTTTTCTCTCCAGGTTTTTCATGACTCATGTTGTTTGTATTTTCTGACCCAACATATTGTGTCACGTCTCCTCCCGGGGCTTCTGCTCTTTCTTTACTCCCCCCTCTTCCTCTTCTGTTCTTCTCATCGTCCTCTCCAGCCTCCTCTTCTCTTTCCCGTCTCCTCCTCCTTTACTCTCCTCTTCCTCCACTGTAAGTTTCATCCACTCTTGTTGTTTTCTCACTATCCTCTTTCCTCTCCTTCCTCCCTCTTTTACCCCACCTTTTCTTCCTCCCCTCTCCTCTCATCCCCTCCCCACTCCTCCTTCCTCTTCCTCTCCTCCTCCACCTCTTCTCTCCTCATCTTAACTCCTCTTCTGCCTTTTTTCTACCCTCTCCTCTTTCCTTTCCTCCTCCTCTTTTCCCATTCTCACTCCACTCCTCTGCCCATCCTCCCCTCCACTAATCCACTCCTCGCTTTCCTCCTTTTCTTCTCTCTCCCCTCTCCACTCCTCTCTCTCTGCTGTCCTCCTCCCCTCTCTTCTCCTCTCTATTCTCTCTCCTTTCCATCTCTTCTCCCCCTTCTCTCTCCACTCATCGTCCTCCTCTCCTCTGCCCTTCCTCCTTTCCTTTCCTCCTCCTTTCTTCTCTCTCCTCTCTCCTCACCTCCTCCTCTCTTCTCCCTCTCTCTCCTCTCCATCCTCTCTCCTTTCCTCCTCCTCCTCTCTTCTCTCTCCTCTCTCCTCACCTCCTCCTCTCTTTTCCCTCTCTCCTCTCCTCCTCTCTTCTCTCTCCTCTCTCCTGTCCTCCTCCTCTCTTCTCCCTCTCTCCTCCTCTCCATCCTCTCCCCTGTCCTCCTCTTCTCCTCCAGACGTAGTACTTTAGGTGATAGAGCTGATGATTCAAGTTGAGTTGTTTGTCGACAGTAGTCGTTTAGTGAATCACAGAGAGTGGATGACGTTAAAAGGTTCAGAGCAAAACTAAGCACAAGGAAAGTGTTGTGTAAGTTCATTTGCAATATCGAAGTTTGTGTTCGCACCATAATAACATTTCAGACTCGATACTCAATACTGATTCCGATACCACGATGATGGTGAAAGACACTATTTAGTCAGTAGAATGGGATTTTCAACAGTAAATCGCGGTACTTTCTTTTATATATGTGTGTGTGTGTGTGTGTGTGTGTGTGTGTGTGTGTGTGTGGTTCAGTAGTTTCAGTATTGATTAGTATCTGGTTTTCAACACTTTTGACAACATTAATTGTGTTAATGTTTTATTAAAGTAAATTGACCTTTTGGAGCTTTCTATCATGTTATAACATTGTTTCCTCGTCAAAAACGTACTTGAAGAGGTTTTATATGTCACCCATGTGTGTTTGAGTAATCTAGTGATCTCTCCAAGACAACAAACATTATATTTTATGTTTTAAAATCAAGATTGAGTTACAATGCACATTTAAAAACTCATCTAGGAAAATGTCAATTTGAGAGTAGATTGAAATCTACAAGGGCCCATATTATGATATTTATCTAAATCTATGTTATAATGTTGTTTCCTGGACTTGCCAATCTTTGCTCAATAAAAGATAAAAGGCAGGTGGTTAACTTGAAAACTACCACTTCATGACATCACAAGGTGGAACAGAGCATTTAGAGTTGAGTTTGAACATTGACTATTAATAAGAGTTATGTTTGTGTTCAGGATACAACGTAACATAGATCAGAAAATAGAATAATATGCACTCTTTAAAGCTCACAAGGATCAATTTTGCATAGTATTGGACCTTTAAAATAAAATATAACATAAACTCACACCTGATCATTTCCTGTTTCTTACAGCTATGATCGTCTCCTTGGCGACGGTTGCTCTGAGCAGCGGCTTGAACTCCTCCTCGGGCCTGGAACCCTTCGACACTTCGTCATGGGGCGTTTCCGAGGACCCCACCAACTCCTCCACCGAGCCAATGGTGCGGACTGTCCCCTCAGAAATTGAACCGGACACCTCCTCGTCTTTGGGCGTGCAGGAGGTTAGCCCGTGGGACATCGCGCTCTGTGTCACAGGGACGCTAATTTCCTGCGAAAACGCTTTGGTCATCGCGGTTTTGTTCTACACGCCAACTTTGCGCGCACCAATGTTCATCCTAATCGGTTCGCTAGCTGTGGCGGATATGCTAGCGGGACTCGGACTCATTTTGAACTTCGTCTTCACGTATTTGGTGGACAGTTCCGTGGAATTCGTAACGTTATTTTCCGTGGGACTGCTAATATCAGCTTTTTCAGCGTCAGTTTTGAACATATTAGCTATAACGGTGGACCGCTATCTGTCGCTATACAACGCTCTTACCTACCACACGGAAAGAACAGTCACTTTCACTTACATCATGGTGGTTTTCATCTGGGTTTCGTGTCTGACGCTCGGCCTGCTTCCCGTTCTGGGCTGGAATTGCTTCGAAGACGAATCGACATGCAGCATCTGTCGCCCGGTAACCAAAAACAACGCGGTAGCTCTGGCGGTGACCTTCTTCCTCGTCTTCGCCCTGATGATGCAGCTCTACCTCCAGATCTGCAAAATCGCTTTCCGTCACGCACAGCAAATCGCCGTGCAGCACCAGTTCGTCGCCATCTCCACCACGAAGGGAGTGTCCACGTTGTCGGCCATCTTGTGTGCCTTCGGGGCGTGCTGGCTTCCCTTCGCCATGTACTCCATCGTGGCGGACTCCTCGTACCCGGCGGTCTACACGTACGTCACGGTATTGCCGGCCACTTGCTGTTCCGTCATCAACCCCATCGTGTACGCTTTCCGAAACCCCGATATCCAGAAGTCGCTGTGGATGGCGTGCTGCGGGTGCGTTCCCAATTTTTCGCTAAGACCAAGGACTTCCAGTGACGTGTAGCAAACGGAAAAATGTTAATGTGGATATTTCTGAAGCTGAGCCAATGCCGCGAAAGAAGGATGTGGTGCCGACCAGTCCTCGCAAGCTTGTTCAAGGAGCTCACTGCTAACGGGACAGCGCTCGGTCGGACAAAAGAAGAAACCGAAGAAGGTAAAAGTGCATTGTTTTTTGGGGGTAGATGAAACTAACTGCAAAACGTGTTAGACCATTAAGGCTGATTGTATGTGTACATGACGATCATAGACTGTACATAGAAGTGGACTAAGGGAGTGCGACACTACCCAGTCAAATGAAGCTAATCGAGGCTCGCAGTTATAGTTATATGGACTAGAGTTTGGAAATCCAAGCTTGTGTATCATAGCAACCAAAGAGCCAATTAGAAATGTGGTTGTTGAACGTAATGATTCTTCCCATCCATGCCACTGGTTTAGCAGCACTTAAATGGGTTAATATGAACATTTTAAGGTCAATAAAAAGCGAATGAGCCAGAATCATTAAAGCCGAATCACGCCCATGCTCACTTCCTTTCTGCAACACGCTGACTGGCGGGTTCGCTCTGTCCATTTGTATATACAGTCTATGGTTGTGATATAGAAGGCCTGCAGATGGATGGGGGTGTTTAAAGGTGACTTTGCTATCCGCCCTCCCGAAGGGTAGTAGAAACGCGCCCTACTTCTCAGAGCGTAGCATTGATAAGGGGGAGGGGCGCTGGACCACATCTACACTGAAGGACGTAGAGCTAGCTAGTACGGTTATGCAATCAGAGGATATAAAACAGTGTGTGAAAAACGAATGGTTATTAATGAGCTAAAAATACACAACAAATGACCTTGAATATTCCCACGAGCTAACTCTCGATGAGCTAACTCTTTGCTGTTCTCTCTGGATAGTAGAGGCTAAGCTAATGTAGCTAGCATGGACCAATCAGCAGCGACCGGTATGGCTGTAGTGGATTCAAAATGGCGCCCAATTCTGTACACAGTTTTACAAATTAAGTGGAAAAACGATTATACACAAAGTAGGATAACTCAACCAAGAAAAACTATTTAAAACAACAATCTGATGCAGTGTTATGGCTTGACTAATTTTGTTTTTGTCAGAATATACAAACAAAATTTTTAAAAAGAAAGAAAAGTCCATACGTATAAGGCACTGTACCTGATTTTTGTGGTCTTAAAACATTTAAAACTAGTTCATTTAAATTTGAGTTTGTAGTGATCCAAAGTTATTCCTCATTTACCTTATGCATTCAGAGCATTATAATTATACCACAGTGAGTTTATAAGAGCTGTTCACTTTCAGAGACCAGAGCGGACTTTACCGTTACGGCAAAGTTAGCAACAATTAGCATGCTAGCACTATGCTAGCTTTACACTTCCTGATTATCGGATTTTCTAATGAGGTGCAGACTTATTTCAACCTCGAGAACTGCTTATATAATATATCTGAACTGGGGCGAGACACATTTTGCTCAAATACACGGGAAAACATGTACAGTGCTCCCTCGCTTGTCGTCTTTTGTGTTTTGTTGTGCGACAAAGAGAGAGCAGGTTAACAAGACACAAACTAGAACCAAAACGCAAGTCGTCTTATTTTTTCTCATACTGACAGATCTAAATGTTCAGTCTCATTTGATTTAGATTATTATTTTGCAATAACAAAATATAAATGGCTTTCATAATTTATTTCCTCAATTCTTTTAATAACAGAGATGGATGCACAGTATATACAGTATGTGTATATAAGGCCTGTTATTGAAAAGTACACACAAAGCTTTATTGGAACACTTAAATGCAAATAGATAACTGCTCAAAACAAGATTACGCAGCTCTCCTCAAAGTTTGTGCTAAAAAGGGAATAGACAATGACATAATTAGGTAAAAATAAGCGGTATAGACCAATGCTATTAAATACAGATGGAAGCAGCTAAAATTAAAATTGCTTAAATAGTGGTGGTGTAATCACTAATGGAAATGATCAGGTTAAACATTTGTGAATTGGATAGTTCCTGACAAAGTACAATGGAAAACTGGCTCTTGTATGACATTGTAAAACCTGGAAACTACCAATACACATCGGCAATAATAAAAACAAACAAATATATAGGTCTAATTACCAATTATCACATTATTCAAATTTCTTCCACCAAGGTTTTCCATCTTTTCTTCATGGATATGTTATTACCTTTGACTGGAGACTAAACCAGACCAAGTTACAGGTCAGATCTGTGGAGAGGCGACACCACTTTTGTTATTTCTGAGCAATAAAAACACCTGTAGCTAAATAGAGCTGTTTAATGTCACACTGTGGAACATTCCAGGCAGAGCAATGACATACATAGAAACAAGCAGGTAACAAACCTCCAAGCAAAAAGTTACACAGTGCAGCTTTAAACCTTCACTGCGCTGGATTTCCACACTGGAGCCGGCGTGAGGAGGAGTTTTGTTGTGACTAAAAGCGAGCGCTCCCCTCCTGTGAGTCTGAGGCAGCTGTTCTGTGTCGACTCGCACACAAAGCGCAGATTTCAGCACCAAGGACAGCTCCACTGCAGAGGACAGCTCCCTGGAAACACAGAGACAAAACTAGGCTACGCTCACTCCTCCGCCTTGAAGGGAGGGAGGGAGGGCCACGTATTTATATCCACAGACTATTTTAAGCATTCCTCATTATTCTCCTTTAAGAAATATATACGACTGGATTAAACAAACTCATGTGGGCAGCATTAAAGGGACGCTATGTAGTCTGCTCTCTTACTGTTTTAAAAGGAACTACAGTCACAGCTGAGCATGGGTTGCCACTGCCTTAAAGATGCATTGCGTAACTTTTCTGGTCTACATGGTGCTGTTATAGCTTTGCCTGGGATGTTCCGCAGTATGGCATTAAACAAACAAACAAACAAACAAACATTAGACAAATATATCTTGTATTTATTCATTTTTTTATTTTTTATTTCTCCAAACTTCAGCAGCAAAAACATGCATTATTATGGTGAACAGGGCCACTCCTACGGATCTGACCTGTAACTTTGCCTGGTGATATCGCCTTGTCTCCATGGAGATAGTTAAATAAAATGCCATATTGTAGAACAAAAGAAGGAAAAAAGCAAAAAAAAAGTTATGCATTGCACTTTTAACCTACAGGCACACTGCAGCTTGGATAAAATGTAAGATATAAACACTCAAATCTATTAGAAAATGACTGAAAAGTAGTAAAATTATCTGTCCATGCAGCAGGATCATTTTACTTGACAAGTTATCTGAAAATAAACTACCTCTAGACTATAATTAATCCAATTCAGAACTAGTAAGTAGATAATAAATCTGAAAACAAGATGAATAACCTTCACAGATCACAGAGGAACATTTTAGGTTTAAACACACTGGATTTCAGCTTTGAAACTGGCAACCCAAATGAGACTTGTGTGAGGTTCATTCATTCTGATTGGGTAATTGTCTTGAACCAAAAGCAAAAAAAAGCAAATTATAACATAAATAACTTGGCCATAATGTCTAATGCTTTTGAAATTAAGAAAAAAATCTGATAAGCCAACTTTATTAAATTAAAATAAAAATCTTACATGCAATTTGTTTAAGAGAGAAGACTGAAATCTGAACTTTAAATTAATCCAAGAACCCCTCACATTTCAGAACATGTTTGCAGAGGTTTAAACTACAGGGTTACAGCAGCTTTTACGCAGAATAAAACCCCATAGAGACACAGGGAGAAGATCTGACACACTTTTAGTACATTTCGTTCTCACACTAAATGATTAACCTTAACACCTCATTCTAGTCTATCAATATTTTCTGTTAATCATCATTCTCAAAATCTCAAAATAGTCCCCTTTACCTCACCTGATCGTCTGACCGAGGCTGAGCGGAGCCATTCCAGCTCTAAATTTAGCCGGCGCGCTAACTCCATTGTCACTATCGATTCTCCATTAGCGACATACATATTCGATAGGTCATTTTTCATGTAGATGCTGCAGCGACGGCTAGGATACGCTACGGATGCGATTCGGCTAACGCAGGGGAAGGGACGCGAACAGAAATCCATACCGGCGTCGTCCGTGCTAATGCGTTTCCATGTTTTTTCCGCGGGGCCAGTGAGTAGATCGTTTAAAGGTGCGTTGCGTAACTTTTCCGGTGGAGGCTTCGTTAAATGCTTTTAATGGAGATGTTATTGCTTTGTCTGGAATGATATCAAACCTTTCTATCTTCGTGAAACCCAAACGAGACCAAGTTCTAGCGCTTTCTTTTAGCTATTTTTGAAAAGTAGAGCTGTTTAATGTCATACTGTGGAACATTCAACTCAAACCGATGACATTTTATAACAAGCAGGTGACGAACACGAACCAAAAACAACCAAAAAACCAAAAAGAGTCAACATTTGTGGGTCATAACTGTGAAATCTCGCGTAAAAACAGCTTGAACTTCTAGCCCGCAGCCTATTCTGGTACAGCTCTTCTCCGCCGCCTTCCCGTCTTGCTGCAGATATTGATCGGAGAGAAAATGACGGCGTTTGAATTGAGGACGCCGTTCCCCACAGACATCCACGGTCTTATATTATCACATTATTGACATGTGCAGATCATATCTCCGCCGCTCTGCGCCCTCTCCCTACACTGTCTACATTAACATATAAATACAAAAATGACTGAGGCTAAAGGTGTGTTTGGCTAGTCCGGTATAAGCTTCTTTTAATAACTCAAAATGTTATCACTGCTACTCAAAAATACATGGAAAAACAGGCATTCTGACTGTGAGCGGGGTCGCCGCTCCACAGATCTGCCCTGTAACCTGGTCTGGTTTGGTCTCCATGAAGATAAAACGACTTAATACCATACAGTATTCAGTATTCAGCTCCAGTCAAATGAAGTTCACTGAGGCGAGCAATTATAAGGACAAATTTGGAGCCTGTTCGAATTTATTTACAGTTTTTATATGAGTTAAACAGCTAATTTCACCACAGAATTTTAGATAATAGATAAATACAGAGGATGAGTTGACCCAGATGCCCTCCCAACACTCGTCTTACCTCATATAAGTCCAAAATAATCTGCTTTCTGACATTTTGAGAAGAAATGTTGTCATTTTAGATTATTTATGATTCGCTCTCTGCAATAAATCAAATTTAAATAGAAATTTCAGTCAATGCTCAGTAATTAACTTGGTTTAATGTCACAATGTGGAACATTCTAGGCAGAGCAATGACATCTCCATAGAGACAAGCAGGTGACGGACCCCCACCAAAAATTGCATAGTACATCTTTAAATTCCAGTAAAACTATACTAAAAGTCCCATTCACTAATTTAATAATAGAATTGAAGAAAATCAGTTATATAGTTTTAAGTTTCTCATTTAAACAACTAAAATTAACTGAAATGTAATTGGTTTTAGCATAATCTGCTTTTCAAAATGTTTCAAAATCATGCTGTTTTCTGATCTATTCTGAGTTTCCAAAAAAGCACACATTTTTTTCTTAAGATTCAAATGCATCGCAATATAGGGCAGTGAGACTTCTAAGCAACGTACGTTATTTTTGTATAACCGCGCAGGTAGTTCTGGCAACAGCTAATCACTGTTCTGTATCACTACGCCGTGAGCATCACCATAGCAACGGGTTAACAAACAAATCACTGTTAGAAAGGAGTAGCTTTAACAAAAACAGATATAACTAATGCTTTGAACATTTACAGATAGTTAAAAAGTTGTCAGATTTAAAAGTGAACAGTTTTTTTTAATCAAAACATTTTGCAGATAAAATAATAAATAAATAAAACACACACAAAAATCACAAATCAAATAATAATGGTGCAATGGTTTTCACTTTCAAATTTTGAAGTCGCTCCGCACTAGAGGTGAGGTTCAAAATGAAATTCAAATTGCGGTTTTGCGTAGCAGATGCCAAATTAGAATATCAAATTCAGCGTCTATAATGAGAAAATTGTCCAAGAATTGCAAAAACACTGATTAAAAAAACAAAAAGTTAGTCTTAAAAATGTTCTTATTCCTCACTTTTGCATTCAGAGCGTCCTAATTATTCACCGCGATGAATTTATTAGCACTTTTCAAAACTAAAGTGGTGTTTTGCTGTCACGGTAACAACAGCTAGCATGCTAATTTGCATTTCCTGATTCTCAGACAACAAAACAGTCTTAAGAGCTGCTTATACAACATGGAAAAATCAGGTACAGGGCATCTAATCTCACAAATAAGAGTACAATTTCTGATCGATTGCAAAAATACAACGAAAAAATCCTGCAAAAATAAGAGTCACTACAGCCTACTGGTCATTTTCTTCCAAAATTCAGCTATTTTGAACCAAATAAAAACAGTGGACAGCAAAGAATCTCTGAAAATGGCGCAAAAGTGAAGCAGGTTTCGAATTTTTTTATATCGATGTAAATTCAGTGTTAGATCTAGAGTGTTTTTATACTTTGGGACAGCAGCCGTTACAATCAGTGTGGTTTCAATGCAGATAATCCTTATGTTTTGTATGTTTTTTTTATGTTTCTGGGCCTTAAGTTTGGACAAAAAAGTTGCAATAATTGAATTCCACTGTGTAAAAATAAAACACTAAAGAACTGAGAGAGAAGGAGGTGAGTTTGAACACAACTTACGACACATTTAAGATTGAAAAATGAATAAAAATTATTACAATGTTTGATTTTTGGCTTTCATTCACATATGAGAGGTATTAAAATGGCATAAAAACTTACATTTACCCAAAAATAAAAGTTTATGTTAACAGAAAAGGTAAAAAAAAATATAGTAATGCACATTTAAATAAAAAAACAAAATTAAAGAAAAATTATCAATCGAAATTATTTGGTTTTTGCACGATTTGCTTTTCAAAATATTGCATCCAAAATCCACCTTGTGATGTCATGTGGTGATACAGGAAGTGCTCCACTGTGTTTTCAAAGCCCATACACCTTCACTAGAATCATTTGGATGATTTCAGACCTGGAATTGCCGATTTCTACCGATTTCGAAGTAGCTGCTAACTTAAAAACTCCCCCTTCGTGACATCACAACGTGGAACAGAGCATTTTGAGAGCTTTGGAAATGTACCCAGACTGATAATAAAGGATTAATCAAACATGTGAATGAAACAAAACAGCATTATAACATGATTTAAAGCTCACAAGAGTCAATTTGAAATCTATTATGATTGTTATGAAATTGATCAGAAAAAAAAAAATCTAATTACAAATAAAAAATGTATCCCAAAAAAGAAATTGTGCCAGGCTCAGCTCTCTCCTCTCTCTTTGTTCGGCCACTGCGGTGTTATAATTGCCAAAATGAACCAGTATTCATTAGAAACACTGGGAAATGAGTTAAAATGGCTAGAATTATGAGAATATTGTGAGTTAGAATCATTTGAGATAATCATTGTGAACATGCAAACTGGGACAAACACGGTAAAAAGTGCATTTAGAATCAGATTCTGGGTCACGGCTTAGACAAACGAGAGGAAAACTTGAATAAGGGACAATAAAAAAGTAAAAAATGACCCCGAATTTTAGAATGAGGTTATGAAAACTGTTGAAAACGATTTTCTTGTTATGAATTACGTCTTTGTTCATTTTATTACCAAAGACCCACTGTGCTTGTGTCGTACAGTTCTATTCTATGACACCCGTGGATCATTTTAAATGGCAAAATTGATTTTTATTTGCTCCGAAATGACTACTCAACGCTGCCAAATCCAAAATGAAAGAAAACAAAATTAAAGTGCAGAGAAATTGACTTGCAAAATGGCGTCTTGAAAATATGACGTGTTAAAATTACAGATAATGTAACTACAATGCCATATTTAGAAGTAAATTGCTTAAAGATATGCAAATTTGCTGGTTAAATGTATTAAATTATAGGTGTTTTCAAGGGTAAAAAGCTTCAGACAGAGTAGTGCTTTCAGTTAGCGCACAGAAATTTTTACGATATTAGCTACAAAGTATCGATTATGCTACAAAAATGTAAAAAATACGGTGATTTTTAAAAGTTACGCTCAGATATTCCACATTATCCCATTATAATTCAAGGGACTAGTGTATTTTTTGTACAAACACAGATATTTGAATATTCACCGGAAAATGAAACAAAATCCAGTGTTGTGGTTCAGTTTGAGCCTGTTCCCCCGAATCGTTCCGTGAATATGAACGAAACCGAGACACAAACATGACACCGACTTTCCGTGGTGTGTTTCTCTTTCAAAACATCCTGTACTGAGGAAAGAGACGAGTACTGTTACTGCAAAATAATATTACACAAATACAAGTACACAGGAGCGGTCCAAGAAAGGACTCAAGTTACTCAAGTATGTTGCAAAACTACTACTACTCCTACTACTTCTACTTTTACCAACACCACTACTACACCAGCTACTAAAACTACTACAGCAACTGATACTACAACTGCAACCACAACAACTTATAAAACTACAACTACTACTACTAAAACTGATAAAAATACTTCAACAACTACTACACCAACTACTAATACTAATACAACAACTACAACAACTTATCAAACTACTACTACTACTACTACTACTACTAAAACTGCTAAAACTACTTCAGCAACTACTAAAACTACAACTACAACAACTGATACAACAACTACAACCACAACTTATCAAACTACTACTACTAAAACTACTAAAACTGCTAAAACTACTTCAACAACTACTAAAACTACAACAACAACTGTTATTAAAAGTACTAAAATTGATAAATCTACTTCAACAACTACTACACCAACTACTAAAACTACTACAACAACTACAACCACAACAACATATCAAACTACTACTACTACTACTACTGAAAAAAACTACTTCAACAACTACAATACTAAAATAATTACAACAACTAATCCAACAACTACAACTACAACAACTTGTAAAACTACAAATGCAACTACAACTACAACTACTTCTACTAAAACTACTAAAGCTACTTCACCAACTACTATAGCAACTACTAAAAGCTCAACTACTACAACAACAACTACTACTACTACTACTGCTACACTATAACACTATAACTATAACAACAATAACTACTACCACTAGTACTAACTACACCTACAGGAACAATAACAACAACAACAGCAGCTATTCAAGTAGGAGTAAAAGTACTACCCCTAGAAGTACTATTTTATTATAAAACTTGTATTGTGTTGGGTCTTAATTTGAATAAAATAAAATAAATATTGTCACATATTTCCTCATATAAAGTGAATTAAGAGACATTTCTTAAGATTTAGAAAGAAAAACAAATTTGATGCTGTAGTTGAACACGTGTTTGTCCCAGCTAGCATGTCGTCGCTCATTTGTGAATACGCCACTTCAGCACTGACCTGTCCCGGGGCAGGTGCGACAGGTGAGGTGGGCGAGGCAGGTGCCACCGCTCACTGTGCCGAGCTTGCCCCAAACAGAACTTAAACTTAAAACGCCAAACGGTGAAGTGGACTACGGTGGGTTGTGTTCACAGTGAAAAGTGGTCAGTATTATTCTATGGGCAGTTCACAATTTAAATAAAATTAAATAAAATACAAAAATCCAAAATTTGAATTATGTTTTTTTATAATTAAAATACAAAAATAATAATATCTCAAAGTGGACTTTTTGCTGTAACAATCTACTACACTTTGTTTTTGGCAATTTGAGCACAAACCTGGCAAATTTTACGGTTCAAGTGTTCAAAAACAGACAAAATCTATGTGTGCGCGCTTAAGTAAGTACTATGTGACATCACACAGCACTACCCTGATTACAGCCGTTAGAGAATACAGAATTAAGCAGCTCCGTTTGAAATGTGTTTGTCGGCGATGTTTAAGTGTTTTGTCCCACTTTAATCTTATTTTACTGTAAATTGTTCTGACAATATTCATGTGGATAGGGCCAGTAATTACAAAGATATGAAAAATAAACTGGGTCAACGATTCTGCAATCTGACAGTTAAATCGCAAATTCCACCATAGAATTCTGACCGAAAAAACTAAACGTGAACGCACCCTACCGTACAGCCAATCAAAACTGTCAAACAAAAAATCTAAACTATCGTTTAAATTCCCACTACGATATTGTCCAAATGTGTGAGATTGTGCAGTTTCTTATGCAATGCTGTTCACAAATGTATATTTTTGTATAAGTCGTGATCAGGGCATGAGATTTCGCTTTGTGTGAAACGTGTCTAAATGTCCTCTTCTTTTTCTGTGCTTTTTAATGAAATGAAAATCAAAATATTTTTTAGTTTTTTGTGAAGAAAAAGTGTCCGAAATGCAGATCTAGTGCCATACTTTTCACTGTTTTTAAGTGTCTTATGCTTGTTTGGGTTTGTGCACATTCATGTTAACTGATAAGGGACAAATTGTGAATGATGAAATAATACGATGTAAAAACTACAAAAAAGACGCCATTTTAAAGCTGCATTATGGAATTTGCTTTACCTGGGATATCCCACATTATGGCATTTAATAAATACAGAGATCTCTGTATTTATTCAGTTACGAGTGATTTTAACTTGATCCATTGTTTGTCTCCATGGTGATGCATATGTAAGTTTAATGCCTTACTACGGAGTGTTTTATCCATGAAATCTCCATGGTGACGAGCAGAAAAGTGACATAGTGCAGCTTTAAACAACAGGTTATAAGGCAGAGGGAATGCAAATAAGGCTTAGAATTATTGTTCAGGAAAAATAAGGATAATAATGTGTTTGATTGACTGAATAGAGGAGAAAAAGAGGAGAAAAAGAGGATAGAAGAAGAGGAGGAGGATAGAGAGAGGAAAGTGTGGAGAAAGGAGGAGGAGGAGTAGTGCGTAGTTCGGTGTCGTATTGTGGCTTCGTCAGGTTCCAGTGACGTCATCCATAAGTCTGAGTCGTGTCTGAGAAAGAACAGGTCGTCTCAAAGACATTTACTCTCTCTCTTCCTCTTTTTATCACTCTCTTCTTCCTCTTTCTCCTCCTCTGTCTCTTTTTTTCCCGCCCACACCTCCGTCCTGTCATCCAACACTACTTTACTCCATCTGTTTTACACTGACAAAAGTAGATTTACATGGATGAAGATTGGCTTCATAGTATAAATATGCATCTGAATACTTTTGACACGAAAAGAAAAAAAAAATATGTCAAAAGTACAGCATTTTGTACGTTAAAAAATACTAAACAAGTATTTTAAAATAAAAATTAAGCTTAAAATTGCTTATCTAATTCTTATTTCCCCCAGATATTTGCCTTTCCTCTCCTCTTCCAGTCTGTGTCTATAAATATCCCCAATGAAAAAGCAATGGAAACAGAGGAAGCGTTAGCCTAGCCTAGCGTCTGTAGCATCTGCCTTGTTTTCAAAGCGGACACTCATTCTATTTTTATATTTATTTAACTTCGGAGCACAAGTTTTCTTTTTGTTCAATGAAAAACGAAAGCAGGGTCAAAGGGCGCGTGCCTACAGCAAATAAACACAACGCTTCTCACTTTGTGTTTTTCGCCAGTTAGCCGCTAGCCACGCTACGCTAACTCTCGCTAATAAACCGTAAAGAGATTGTCAATCAAAATGAAACCATGACAGAGCTAACTTTCTATTGACAGAAAAATGACATGTTTTTTATGCATTCGAAACAGCGCAGAGGTGGGAGGAGTATTTTAAAATTGTACTCTTTAAAAAAAGTACTTCAAAATGCAAGTAGAAGTACATAGTAGTGACACAAGAGGGTACTCAAGTAAGCAAGAGTTAAAAAGTGTTTGATTTATAATAGTGAATGTCAAACTAACACGACAAACATTATTCTAAAGCTTCAGTATGGAACTTTTACGCCACTTGCTCGTCTCCATGGCGATGTAATTTCTTTGACAGTACGGAAAACCCCACAGTACGGCTTCAAAAATCACCGCATTTACTCAATTACAAGCGTTGTATCACCTGCTTGTCTCCATGGCGATACATAAATGCCTTACTGTGGAACATCCAACCCTACCTACATAGATAAAGCTGTAAAATCTCCATGGAGACGAGATATTTTCAAAGAAGAGACACAAAATGTTAAACTAAATGCGCAAGTAACACATGTCCAAATGAAGTACACTGTATGATATTATTAAAGTAAAAGTATTTGGTCTGAAAAGTACTGTGAGTAGTACAGTTTTGGCCCCGCCCACCTCTGTAGCGCTGCGAGCTAACGTTTTGAGTGTCCATACTGTGACGTCAGAAGAGCTAAAATACGCTGTACTTGATTCATGTTTTTAATGATTTCTGGATGTATTTTGACTCATGGTTTCAGTTTATGTGAAATATAAAGTACAATGCACTTTATAAGATGGTTACACATTGCACTTGTAAATGTCGAATGTACAACTTTGAAAAGAAAGATTTATTTTTTATTACTGTAAATAAAGTGAAAAAAGCAAAAAAGTGGAGAATAATTTGCCAAATAAAGCGATAAAATGATGTTGTTTTTAATGATGGACTCTGGATCTTATTTTGCGTTTTGCATCTAATATTTTATACATTTGTTTTAACTAAATTGTTTAAATTAGAAGGGGGTTGTCATGTGTCATAGTGATGATGTTATTGCTTTAACTGGGATGGCCCACACACTATAGCGTTAACATATGTCTCTTGCATTTACTCAATTACAGGTGTTTTTGTCACTTAAAACAAACTAAAAACAGACGCGCCTCTCCACAGATCTGACCTGTAATATGGTAAGATGGTAGTTTCAAGAATCTTATCTTTTAGTAGACACACACTATAGTTAGTCTGGTGCTGGGTTTCAGATGACACTGCATTCTATACGCCAGTAATATTTAATACAGATGGGAGCAGATGAAGTAAATACTGCTAAAATGTAGGTTTTTGTTGTAATATCACAAGTTAATGGGTTTTAGTAATCAGTAGAAGAAAATGCATTAAAGATTTGTGAATGAAGCTTTTGTATATTTCATGAAAAAGTACAAAGTAATCAATAGGAAAACTGTATGACATTATCACATTAAAGACCAAAAACCACCAACAGAGAAATGATTTTTGACCAAATTCAAATACAGTTTTAGACAGATTAATGGAAAAAAGGCAACTGAAAACTATTTAAATATGCCTATTTTTTCTAATCAAATTTAAAAAAAGTTATTGTTATTGTTTCGTTGAAGTGAGATTTCTTTCTTT
The DNA here is from genome assembly GCA_000787155.1 of Scartelaos histophorus. Classification (NCBI taxonomy): domain Eukaryota; kingdom Metazoa; phylum Chordata; class Actinopteri; order Gobiiformes; family Gobiidae; genus Scartelaos; species Scartelaos histophorus. The sequence goes on along the minus strand of JACN01032253.1, from coordinate 1 downwards.
C
>JACN01101686.1:0-17176 GCA_000787155.1 Scartelaos histophorus | reverse complement strand
AAGTCACGTGACTGGACTCCCTGTATATATATACTCAGCTCCCTCCCGACTTTGAGAATAGATTAACGGCGATATTTTTAATGTTGCCTGATAAGAGTCCCACATTACCGCAGCTCGCTGACGCCGATAATGGCCCACCACGAGTTATAATGTTGTTTTCTCATCACAAACTTACCTGTAGTTGTGTTTTGTTTTATTCACACACGTTTAATTAGGCTGAGCTCTTCTCTCAAACGGATAACACTCTGTTCCACCTCGTGATGTCATGTGGTAATACAGGAAGTGCTCCACTGTGCTTTTAAACTCGCCGATCTCTACTGAACTAAAGCGTAAAATGTAGGTTAACTTGATGTAAAAATCAGTCATGTTCTTTAGATTGCCAGGAAGCCCATTCCATTCCTTGATGGCTTTATAGGAAAAGGCAGATTGAGAGAAGGCAGTCTTTCTTTTAGGAACATTGCAGTCGCCTCTAGACACAGACCTTAACCCTCTACTTATGAGTTGAGAGCGAGGCTGGATGTAGGTTTTAAGAGGAGGTGGGGCAGCGTCATGTAAAATTTTATGGACCAGACGAATATCAGAGTACCTGATCAAGTTGTCAAAACTTAGTATTTTATATTTAAAATGAAATGAGTCAAAACAGTAGAAACAAAGCAGAATATAGTAAAAGCAAACCAGCTGTACAGAAAATATTCAATTAAACGACAAAACCACAAGTATTTCAACAAAAACACGCCCCGTAGGCCTATAAATACACATACAGTGAATCACATAAGGAAACCCATTGATGACTAAACGAAATCTTCCCCAGAGCCTCCCACAGTGTTTGAAGTGGTCTGCAGGAGGCGCCGTTTGAGAGTGTGGAGGTGGTGGAGTAGGTCCTCCTCTCAGTTCCTGTTCAGGTGCTACTGTCTGAGCAGAGCAGGGACCTTCAGTAGAACCACGGCCATGGAGAAGACCAGATCCAAACGCCTCGGGGTCATTTACGTCTTGGCCGTGGCGTCGCTTCTGTCAGGTGAGCTCCACATTTTTGTTATTTATTATTGTAAAGCAGGTTTATTCAACGTGAGGAACCAGATCGGGACCAAAAAACGATCGAATTCGGGCCGTGACGCTACTTTCAAATCTACTTTTTACTTGTTTCGCTTCAGTTTTATTTAAAATTACAATATCGGCTTAAAAGTGGAGGGTTCGTCAAATGGAGATGTTACTGCTTTGTCTGGAATGTTTCACAGTATGGCTTTTACCTTTCTATTTTCATGGAGACCAAACCAGACCAGGTTCTTGGTCAGATCTGTGGAGAGGCGACCCCGCTCACAGTCGGGACACCTGTTTGTTTTTCTTGGTATTTTTGAGCAATAAAACCACCAGTATTTGAACAAAAGCAAAGTAGAGCAGTTAAAATGTGGAATTAAACTGTGAGAACATTCCAGCCAGAGCAGTGATGTCGCCATAGAAACGGGCACAAGATGGAAAAGTTACACAATGCACCTTTCACAGTCATTTTGGGGTCAGTGTTTGTCATGGGCTTTTTTTCTTTGTACCTGTGGAAAGAGCTGATTTCTAAATTCTCTGACTCATTATTATATTTTACAAACAAACAAACTACCAAAGTGTTGTATTTATTTACTGCAGTTTGTATTTTTAATAATATTTTAGATTTAGAAGAGTTTTTGTGGATAATTCCTTTATTATTATTATTATTATTGTTTTTATTATTGTTTATTGTCTATATTTACTTCAGCAATGGCACCGTGGCAGGTCTAATGCTATAAATACTAGTTTAGTCCTGGTTTAGTCCTGGTTTAGTCCTGGTTTAGTCCTGGTTTAGTCCTGATTTGGTCCTGGTTTGGTCCTGGTTTGGTCCTGGTTGAATCCTGGTTGAATCCTGGTTTAGTCCTGGTTTAGTCCTGGTTTGGTTCTTGTTTAGTCCTGGTTGGTCCTGGTTTGGTCCTGGTTTAGTCCTGGTTTAGTCCTGATTTAGTCCCTATTCCGGGTTCATCTCAGTTGAGCTTGAGCTGGTATAAATCTACACAGTAAAAACTGTTAAGTGTTAAAATGTCGGGTTAAAATCTTTAGAGTTGTTTTTATTACGTGTTATTTTATTTTAAACGAAGGCTCGGTTTTATTATACACAGTTTATACATAGTTGAAGTTAATTAAACTTCCCTCAGTGTTAATTTGGCTCCTCCCACCACTTCAAACCTTCGCTAGAGAACATGAATTTGAACCAGTTTTGTACATAATTTCATTTTAAATGAACTAAAATAAAGTGTAAAAAACAACAACTATTTAGCCAAATCAGGATAACTCTACACAGTGTTATCAGTTTACTCTCAAAACGTTAATATAACTCTTGATTTTGGGGTTAAACAGAAACTTTGGTCCAGTGCTACTTAATTAACATTTCCAAAAATGTTAAATTAACTCTAGAACAGACTGGACTCATATAAACCCTGAGAAAATGTTAAATCTGATTCAGTGAGAGTCGATTTTCACGCTTCACTTTTTGCTGTGTGGTCCTGGTTCAATATCGGTTCAGTGTCCAAATGCAGTTTTGACGGCAAGTGACAAAGTAAAATTATTTAATTGTATTTAAGTAAAACAAATGCAGGTACTTGTACTTTACTTACTGATTATAGTTTGAGCAAATAAAAATATACAAATAAAAACAGCTCGATTTAATTGTTTCTGTTGAATAAAATTAAAAATCACTACATTTGAAGCTTTATTAAGTCCGAAAATTTGCTTGAAATATTTTTACTTTTTAGTCCTGAAATCCATTTTTAAACAGGTACTTGAATATTTGTACTTAAAGGTGAAACTGCGAGACTCCCGCCGTCTGCTCGTCTCCATGGAGATGTTATTGCTTTGCCTTGAATGTTCCATTTTATGACTTTAAACACGACAGTGCAGCTTTTATTTATCACTCATGCTTCTCAAAAATACAATAATTCCTTCTATGAATAAATATGAATTGTAATTTGACGAACCCTCAACCAGAAAAGTTACACAATTAAGTAGATTTCTCCATGTGATACTTTTACTTGAGTTTTTTTCTTTTTTTTTTTTGTACTTTTGCTTCAGTTACAAATTGAGTTTCGTTTTTTTTTTTGTTATTTTTACTTTTTGTTTGATTACGTTTGGTTTTCTTAATGGTGCATTGTGTAACTTCTGTGGTGGAGGGTCTGCCAAATGTTTGTTTCCATGGAGACGTTACTGCTTTGGGATGTTTCACAGTGCAGCATTAAACCTTATTATCTTGATAAGTGGTCACATTTTATACGCCGCTTTTTCACCTTTAAGACATTACATCAAGGAAGCACTCACCCATTCACACACACGCGTTCATACAACAGTGAACGCCGACACTGGGGGCAAAAAGTGTCATGCCCGAGGACACAACAGCAGCATTCTTCTGTGGGAGCTGGGATCGCACCACAAATGTTTATGTCGAGATGCGATTTGAACTGCCAATGACTGAGCTGTGACTTTGCTGGTGTTGGGTCCATGGAAACGTTACTGCTTTGTCTGGAATGTTTCACAGTGCGGCGTTTCCTTTGTGAGTGAACATTATGCACGTCTCTCTTCACTGTGCTGTTGTTGCAGCTCCAGTCGTCTGCAGCACAGACGTGGTCAATGGGACGGTGGGATCCAGCATCACGCTCATCTTCAGGTTCAACAGCAGCTTCTCCAGCAAACTCACCAGCAAATTCATCGGCCTGTACTACGGAAACCACGTGAAGAAGGAGCAGTGCTTGCCCACCTCCTGCCCCAGGGCCTTCACCATCGACGTTCATAAGTGAGGAGCACACTAGACACGCTGTATGACAAACTCTGGAGGTCAAAATGTGGCTGCTGTTTGAGTTTTGTTTCTGCTGGGAGTGCATGTTAGCATGCTATTCACTGTTGCTTTTACCGTTCTGATCTCAGATGTGTGTCTGAGTGTTTAAAAACTCATCCGAGTGAATAATCAGGACGATTTGAATGCTTAAGGAAAGGGAGGAATTGACCCACAAAAGATTTGAAATTAACTTTTTTTCCATCATTTTCAAGATGTGTAACTTTTGTGGTGGGGGGTCCATCAAACACTTTTCTCCATTGAGATGTTATTGATTTGTCTGGAATGTTGCAGTGTGGTATTAAACCTTTCTATTTTCATGGAGATCAAATTAGACCAAATTAGAAGTTATATCAGATCTGTGGAGTACAGAAGTCCTGAGTGGCAAGTGAAAAAAAAGAGGAATGTCATTTGGATTTTCTAAGTTTTTTTTGTTGTTGTTTTTTTGCACCAACTTACTTTTTATTTCCTTGTGTTTTTTTCAGCAATGGCCAAAACATTTTTTTAATTAATTAAAAGGATTAAGACTTTTTTCTTTTTTCATTTTTCACCAACAACTCAAAAATGTTTTTTCTCTTGCCTTTTTTCCTTTTTTTTTTTCTAGAAAATAAAATCCAAATTACACGCCTTTTTTTTTTCTCTCTCTCTCTCTTACCACTCAGGGCTTCCGTAGAGGAGAGACAACCCTGCTCAGTCAGAGCGTCTAACCAAACCAACCCAACCAAAAAGTCACGTAGTTACACCTTTAAGACAGGAACAGTGCCTTTAAATCATTTGAACTTTAGTGTTGCATTCAGGGGCAAAAAAAAATAAAAATCAATCACAATCGCACACCGCCCAGACCTTCAGCACGTGCATCAAACTCTTCGCCGGGCACTTTGTCGCTGTTGTTGTGTGTTTAACGTGTGTGAATGAAACAAAACACAACTCCAGGTGTATTATTGAACAGAGTGCTATGGGCCCTTTATACTTTACACTGTACTTCTACTTGGCTAATATTAATTTGTAGTACTTTGTCTCCAATACTGCAGTGCCACAGTGTTGTACCACATGACTAACCTTAACCTGGTGGACAGTCGGGTGTACTACGCCGTGTTATACACCGGAGAGGTCCCAGTTCCAGAGAGTAACAGAGTCAAGCTGCAGGTGATGGAGGAGACCACAGCAGGTAAAGCATCATCGTCCTGCCTGTAAAACACAAGCGAGGGTTAAACAAACTGGAGCCACGGAGCTGGAGATTTTCCTCTGCGAAGTGTTAATGAAACCTTTGAATGTGAAAAGCCTGTTCACTGTCTGTAAATGTCTCCAGTGTGAGTTATTTATTAGTTATTAGTTTTAAATTAAGCTAGTCTTTACAGTTACAGTTTAGTCTTTAATCCAACATGATCCAGGTGTTTTTATTTCGTCCATTTAACTGCTTCGCTGCTAAAAAGCTTGACCAAAATTTAAGATATAAATATTTAAATCTATTAGAAAATGACTTAAAAATTGTGAATTCTTCTGTCCATGCAGCAAGATCATTTTACTTGACAAGTTTTCTTAAAATAAACCACCTCTAGACTAGAATTAAACCTGATATAAGTTTTAAAATCGTGTCCAGATCAGTGAAATTTGCAGCGTGGGTGACGTCACATTGGTTTGGTCCAGTTCTTTATGCAGTGTGTGGTCTCCTGTGTTTGCTCCTCAGCTGCCCCTGGTCCCTCTCCGTCCCCCTCCACCTCCCCTCCCTCCGTGGGCATGGGTTTGTCTCAGGGTGTGTCCTCCTCGGTTCTCACTGTGGCTGTGCTGGCTCCTCTGCTGCTCTTGGCTGTTGTTCTCATCACTGTGTCCTGGTGCCTCCTCAAGACAAAAGGTAAAGTCAAAGTCCGTCCAGAGCCACAAGCTTTAACTAAACTTTACAAAGACGAGTGGATCTGGAGCCGTGTCCTGTCTCCATGTTTTTCCACATATATTGGTTTACATAAGATACGCCACATGACAGAACACAGTATACAATTGTGAAAAAAATATCTGTGTGGAGAAACAAAAAAGGAAAATTGACAGAGATCAGACAGACACAAGCTTACCCATAAAAAAGCAGAAGAATTTTTACAAAATTAACAATCGCAGCACCAATTTATAACTTATTTGTTGGTAAAAGATGTTATACAGCTCTGGAAAAAAATAAGAGACCACTGCAAAATGATAAGTTCCTCTGCTTTTGCTATTTACAGTTTTGTGTTTGGGTAAAATGAACATTTTTGTTTCATTCTATAAACTCTTGACAACATTTCTCCCAAATTCCAAATAAAAATATTGTCATTTGGAGCATTTATTTGCAGAAAATGACACATGGTCAAAATGACAAAAAAGTCGCAATGTTTTCAGATCTCAAATAATGCAAAGAAAAGAAGATCAGATTCATTTTAAAACGACAAAATAACTTAGGAAGAGTTTCAGGAATCAATATTTGGTGGAATAAGCCACATTGCAGCCTCATGAACACAGCAGTGGTTTTTATACTTTTCCTCCTTAAATCAGGATTCAACAGACGCTGGAATGAAACGTCAGACGTGTAGAGATGATGATTTCAGAAAAACAAAGCAGTGGTCTCTTAGTTTTTTCCAGAGCTGTATATTTTGTTCTGAATGTCCCAAGAATATTTGAGAGGAAATGTTTTCCACAACTGAGAGACTGAACTGAGAACTGAGAGTGGCTGTAGTTTTTTCACGCTGTATGGTCCCTGCTCATGACACCGGGGGTTTTCTACATGTTTGTGTATGGCAGAACGTCCAGTGGTTGTCATGGTGACACATTAGCAAAGACTGCCCAAAAATGTTTTAATATAATCTGAAAACTCAAAAAAATAAATCAATAAAACTGAAACAACACATTTTCAGGAGCCTGTGATCAATACGACGGCTCTTGGTCTGTTTTAATGATTCATTGAAAAACTGTTGGCTAATACTATAATCATATTTTCTGACTGTAATTTTATGTGAGAGAGACGTGTTCAACACCACAAACCATCTCACACATGTTGTAGTTCCATCTAAGTCAGCTCTTTCTGTTCAGATTGTCTTAAAATAACACCCAGATTAAAGTCTCACAAACCCTCAGACAGAGCAGTGCTTCCGTTAGCATAGTTATTACACACATAGTTATTAAAAGTAATCACATATAATCTATTTGTTACTATTAAGTGCTATGCAAAACGACAAATACATTCATTATGCATTGGTTATTTTTTACTTTTATTTTTTTCACATTTTCAAATCCATTTTAAATAACCCTTAACACTAAACCTAATCCTAACCCTAACCTATTCTTAACCCTAACCTTAATTTAATTTATTTAATTTTATTTAACCTTTATTTTACCAGGTAGGTCAGTTGAGAACCAATTCTAATTTTCAACAACGACCTTTATCCTAACCCTAATTCTAACAATAACCTTAACCTTAACCCTAATCCTAATTGTTCCACATTTTAACTGCACATACTGATATGCAGACTTTTTTATGCTTCTTTATGCAGACTTTTTCTCATTGACCATGTTCTTTTTTGTAGTTTTTACACCATATTGACCCCAAACTTCATAACTTCACATTAAAACTCCCCGTTGAGCCGATTTTTTTAACGTTTCATTTAAAAACACACTTTTACTCATCGGCTTTTAACACGCAGGAGAGTTTTTAGCTCCTCTGACTCTCCTCTGTCTTTTATTGATTTTATTAGCTTCTATTTGCTAGTTTTAGTGTATTTTATGTTTTTTATTGCTTCTTTATTTGTTATGCTTTATTTCATTTACTTATTTTTTATTTATATTGTAGCACTTTGGAGACTTTTTGTGGGTAAAATATGCTAAAGCAGTTGTGGGTTATTATTTTTTCTATGGGGCCAGATGAGAAACAGAAATATTATGGAGGGATGCGTCAAAATGCTTTGTATAATATGAATTGTATTTCTTTATATATAAAAAAAAAGCAGCAAATCGCATTGTTTGGTCAGACTGGTAAGAGTTATGTTATGACTAAGCAATGAAACAGTGATGTTGCGTTACGAAAAATTTCTACTATAAAAGCAACGCGGCTTTAGTCCCTGTGTGAGTTCAAACCCTCGTCTTAAACTTGGACAAACTTTACTGAAGTTTTTATTACTTTAAACCTTATTTGTGCTCTTTGTAACCAGAAATGTAACAGTAACCAAAATATTGTGGTATTTTATCATCACAAATCTCTCAATAATATCAGACCATCACAATATATCAAATTACAAGTATCTTCTCTTAAATTAATAGTTATGGTGCAGCAATAACTCAAAAAAAAAAACAAACAGGAAACTACATAAACCATGATCCTTTGTTTCAGTGCAGATTACATGAAGATATAACTGTTATTAGCACCTTTAAGTCTTAGGTTTTTGGATTTGTTGAATTTTAAAAGAAAAAAGTTGCATATTCACAGTTTTGTTGCCTCCAAAAATATACTGAGAAATTTCGTTATGTCCGTTTTAACAGTGGAAAAAGTGAATTTGTTGCTCTTGCTCTTTTTTTAATAAATACTAACCCCTTAACAATCCGACGGATTATAATCTTATATATTATAATCTTAATAATATATAGTATAATATTATAATTGTTTCCCCAGATTTGAGTACAGAACAGTAAATATGGAACAAGTGCAAAGTACAGAATATGAAGAGCTGCTTGATCTAATCCCCGTTTTGCTTTGTTTAGAGCATAAATGCAAAATACATGCTTTCCATCAGCATCAGCGCAGAATTTAACCAGCAACCCAGCCTCAAACTGTTTCCACTGAGAGACACTGACAGGAATTGCTCAGCCCCAGTGTTTAGGTTTACAGAAACGTTCAAACAAAACTGAAAATCAGCACTTTTGACTCTTAAGCATGATTCAGAGCATGTGCACAGTATCAGTTCAGATGCAGGTGGAAAAAAGAATAAGCTTTTCCTTCTGACACATGAACTTTCACTCAGCTTTACTTCTGCTGCTCGGAAATGGGGCAACCCCGAAACCAGCAACCACTCCTGCTCCTGAGCACAACAACAAACAGTGAGAGCAGGGCTCATTTAAATGATGATGTGCAGGAGGAGAAGAGAATAAAACTGTTAGTAAAAGTCAAGTTATTATTGAGCCATGGACAAAGAAAGTCAAATTCAATCAACTGCACAATATTATAAGAGAAATGTTAGACTTATTTAAAGAGTTTAAACTTTTTCCAGGTGGAATCCACAAGTTTATTGGAATGACCAGAGGTGGAAAAGGTACTGAAACATTGTAGGAATTAACTGCTTAAATCCTGCTCACGTAAAAGTAAAATGAACCGTCTAAAAGTCTGCTTGAGTAAAAAGTACTTTATGTAAAATGTAATTTGAGTAAAAGTTACTTATTTACTTCCAATTATTTTATGAAAAAAGGGTTGAATCTTAAATCTAATCTAGCACAAGCTGTTTTAATTTTTTTAAATCAACTTTTAGGTGATTCAGTTCAAACTTTGTGCATTTTAAAGGCACTGAGCTACAAACACTGAACTCTTCCTTGTTTTTGTTGAACTCAGGACTTTAACTGCACAACAAATTTAACAAATTAACTTTTTAATAAATTCTGAATTATATGGTTCGACTCACAGGTTTTGAGCACAGCTCTGTCTGGGGACAGGCACATTTTGCATTTGAACACAAAAAGCTGTCGAAGGTTTGGCCAAGAGTTTCCTTCACTTTCCTCTTAAGAATTCTTCACTGCACCTTCCACCTCGGTCTGTGGCTCGGCTCCATCAGACCGAGGTTCTGTACAGTGACTGTAACATTCTGGAGTGAAAATACTGCAGTTTATTTCATTTCTGGCAGATTGGGGATTTTTTTCAGATTTTATTCTTTTTTTCTTCTCTGTCAATCTGACTTAAAAAGACCAAAGCAAATTACTCAGTTACAGTGATGTGAGTGTAATTCATTATTTTCCACCTCTGGGAATGACACACATGCATTTTAATCTGCCCGTCTCCATGGAGATGTTATTACTTTCTGTAATGTTCCACAGTCATTAATCCATTCTGCATTTATTCAATTCTGTGTTTTTGCTACTCACAAATACCTTGAAAATCCTGGATTGTGACAGCGTCGCCTCTAACCTCACACTTAGGTCACATTTGTTCATTAGAAGAAATGACTCCTCGACATGTGTGATCTCATTTTCAAGGGGATTCTTGATCTGAAAAGTAAATTATGACAATAAAAATTACACTGCATTTAAATTCATTAAATTCATTACATTACATACACTAAATCAGTGTTATTTTCTCTTTGGTTTTGTTGTTGTTAAAATGATTCATTTCAGGCCAATATTTAACACTGTTGTTTTTCTTACAGAACTAAAAGGACCGATGCAGGACGGCTCTGTCCCCACGGTGCATGTACGTACACACAAAACACCTACATACATATTATTTTACATATAACTTTAATATAACATTTCCATTACCAGATCTAACTGAATATTTACTGCATATTTCTGGCAGATATTATAGTTAAAGTGTGAATAATTTAAACACATCCAGGAGCGTGGATTTTTAAGAGAACATTGCATTTCATATTGTTTGTAGAGATCTAAACTATTAGTACTAACTCAGAATTATCATTTCATTTAGTCATATGTAGAGAATATACCATTACCCACTTAATGCAGCCATTCAATTTCAAAAAGTTCTGTTTAGTAATGACAGTCGTATCTTCTTTGCCCGGCTCCAGGACAGAGTAGCATCTGTTGGTCCCTGTGTCACCCCAGGTCCCTCCGGCTCCTCCGGCTCCTCCGGCTCCTCCAGCTCTCCTCCCGTTGGGCCTCCTGGTTCTTCTGATTCTTCTCTGATCTACAGTATCCTGGACTTCCCCCAAAGACCAACTCGAGTCCTGGAACTGAACAATGACTCTCAGTACGCCACCATCACATACTTGCCCTAAGAGACCATCAGGTTCCCTGAGAGAGTATAAGGTTCCCTCAGAGAGCCGGTGCCCCGGTGCAACAGAGTGTGAGCACACCGTGAGCACATGAACACCAAATGACTGAGTGAATGTAAAAAGGCCTGTCTGAATGGATTATGTCTTTGGCTCTGTCTCATAATGGGTCAAATGTTTCTTCATGTGAGGAGCAGGTGAACACAGAGCAGTGCCTGGTTTATCTAATACTAAAACTAATACTGTAAATCTTTTTTTTTTTTCCTGTTTCACTAATAGAAAGTACTGTAAAAATGTAATTTATTAAATATGTATTAAAAATAATTCACTACTTTTGTCTTTGATTACAAAATTGTATGACTGAAAAATATTCAGTACAAAATAATGTTAGTGCTGTAAACAGGTTTGAGTTTAAAGCTGCTCTGGACTCTGGGTCTTCCTCACACAGAGACGCTCGGTTATAACCAGCCCCATCTTCACTCAGAACAGTGACAGGATGTGCTCAGGAAGGAAAACACCAAATCTGGCCACAGCCACCAAGACTAGACACATTTTACATATTGATGTAAACGGTTAAACTGCAGCTCACAGCAAATAATGTGAAACACTCAGAGTCTGAAAACACAGAGACAGATTCAGTCCTGCAGTTTAAACTGAGTCTCACTGCACCTTTTTACATTGAACCATGATCTTCTCAAGCATCTGTATGTGTCACCTTGTTCAGATGTGCTTTTTGTGAAAACTCTTAAATATCTATGTGCTTTCATGAGCCGTTTTGGATGATGAGATCTTCTGAAGCTGGTTCAACTCCTCCTGGCAGTGCCACATAAAACAGGCTGAAGGGGAACTGCTCTTCTGATGCAGCTCTGACAAAGCTCTTTGCTCTGTGCCCTCTGCCCTCGTTTATCTCTCCATCTCTGTCTCTCACTCTGATTTTATCTCTCCAGCTTTCTTCTGTCTGCTGCATGTTCTGCAAAAACTGCTAAAAGCCACAACATAGTTTCAGTCAGTTCACCCAGCGATATCGCAGTGAGAGCATTAATAAAGCGACAGTGATCATCAGTCAGTCTCATCCCCTTGTTTAAATCTCCAAACTCTACACTTCAAAAACCTGTGATATTCTCCGTTTTGCCCACCACTGAAAAAGGTGCACTGTGTAACTTTTTGCTTGTCATCTACTGGTTTCTATGGATACGTCATTGCTTTGGCTGGAATGTTCCACAGTGTAAACAGCTCTACTTTACATTTATTCAGTCACAGGTGGTTTTATAGCTGAAAAATACCAAGAAAAACAGACATTCTGACTGTGAGCGGGGTCGCCTCTCCACAGATCTGACCTGTCACTTGGTCTGGTTTGGTCTCCATGAGGATAGAAAGATTTAACACTATAATAACATGTCCACGGAGAAAAGATTTTGACGGATCTTCCACCAAAAAAGTTACGCAATGCACTTTTAAGAATAAACGATTAAACTTTGAAAACATTAGTGAATTTGATTATCTTAAACAAATTTTAAAATGCATAAATAATCTAAATGTGAACAGGTTTGAGGGAGGTTGTTCCAGAAGCTCGTGACTCTACAGGAGAATAAAAACTGACCAAAAGAGCTTCTGCATCTTGGAACCCTGCAGGTTTTCTCTGAAGTGAGCAAAACACTGCAATAAACATGGCCAAAATTTAAGATGTAAACACTTAAATCCATCAGAAAATGACTTAAAACTAGTGAAATAAAAGATGAATATTGCAACTAAGGGTAATGAAGAAAGTTTTGAACAGAAATGGGGTTTGTTTATCATTAAAAACTCTGCCTTTAGACTGACCAACTTCACCAACCCTCTTCTCTTTCTCTTCCTCTCTTTACCTTTTTGATGTTATTTTTCATCATCATAATTGTCTTTTGTTTGCCTTTTGAAAATAAGAAACAATTTAAAGGAAAAAAGATCATTTATTTTAACTTATCTTAAAATAAACTCCCTCTAGGCTAGAATTAAACAGCCTCAGAACTAGTGAGTAGAAAATAAATGAGAAAACAAGATGTAAGTTTGAAAATCTGGGCCAGATCAGAGAAATTTGCACAAACTTTCTCAGTGGGGGAGCAGCTGAATTAAGACATTTGATTCAATTTAAGCAAGTTTTCAAAGCGTACCTATTATCCAATCCAATCCAACTTTATTTGTATAGCACATTTTATAAATCAAACTGTTTCCAAAGTGCTTCACACAGCAATGCAAAAACATCCAACTCCAAAAAGTCAGCACAATCATCTTAAAACAAAATGAACTAACAAAATCAATAGATAGAAGAATGATAATAAAATCAATGAATAAAAACAATAAAATACAAAAAACAATTAAAAGGACAGTACTAAAAGAATAAAATAGCTACAAACAATAAATAAATAGAGACACAGAGGCCCACACAACTCACGCGATGTTAAAAGCCAGAGTAAAAATGTCCAGAGTAAGTATTATATTTGACAGGTAGCAGCAGTGGAGGTACAGGCGAGCTGTCGTACCCGTCTGTAAATATTCTAATGTTTGTGTATTTAACTTTTAAACTGCTTTGAACTGTTTATCGAAGGGAAAAGCCCAAAGAGGGACAGGAGCTGAGCATTAGCACTGCAGCTTCATACTGCATATGACTGCACGATCCTGTCAAATAAAGAAATAAATATGAAAAACAAACAGTTCCAGGGACATTTTTGATGAAGTAACAGCTTTATAACACGGCTTAAAGCTCACGAGGATCCATTTTGTGCCATAGAGGACATTTAAAGCCCACGCACCATCATTTTTCACTTTATTTGAATGACTTTCACATGGTCTTTTATTATAATTTAAGCTAAATAACAAGTCTGTATTATAACATCCAATCCAATCCAATCCACTTTATTTATATAGCACATTTCATAAACAACAGTTTCCAAAGTGCTGCACAAATGCATACTAAAAGCAACAATAATAATATAATAAAATACATACTCATTAAACACAGATTAAAACATATTAGTCCTAAAACAATAAACTTTTATTCCTCAGAAACACCTTGAAAAACAGGCATCAGTACAGTGAGCAGACCAGACCCAGTGGAGGTAGATAAATTTAATGCCGTACGGTGGAACATTTCAGATAAAGCAATATTATCTCTGTGAACTGATCATGAACGCTCCGATAAAAAGCGACTGGGGTTGTCAAAAGAACTGAAAAACAGATACTAGAACAATATCGACACTACATCCTCATTTGAGCGAAGTTTTTTAAAGATCTCGAGCTGCATCAGAACAAATATAAGCGAATACATATAACATGGAGAAAATGGTGCAGTTTAACTCACGGTAGGAGATAAAAATTAAAACCGGGACCTTCTGATCTCTAATTATGGCTGTTTTATTCCTCAGAAACACCTTGAAAAACAGGCATCAGTACAGTGAGCAGACCAGACCCAGTGGAGGTAGATAAATTTAATGCCGTACGGTGGAACATTTCAGATAAAGCAATATTATCTCTGTGAACTGATCATGAACGCTCCGATAAAAAGCGACTGGGGTTGTCAAAAGAACTGAAAAACAGATACTAGAACAATATCGACACTACATCCTCATTTGAGCGAAGTTTTTTAAAGATCTCGAGCTGCATCAGAACAAATATAAGCGAATACAGACTCGTATACGCCCATGGACCACTGTAAAACTGAAATAAAGAGTGTTTTTTATGATCAGCGTGTCAGTATTATGCGCCGAGTCTTTTCCTTAACGTCGAAATCGAGTTTGAAACGTTCGTGTCGTGACAAGAGAAGAGACAGAAGAGAAACCTCATCATTTAAATACACAGAACTAAACGTGCTTTTTATCTCCACGTCTCAAACTGACCTAAATGTGCTTTAATAGGACGTGACCTGGATGTTCTTATTCTGTCAGCAGATACAACGGCCTGTGTGGGAGTCTCATGTAAATGTTTCCAATGTGCAACGTTTAAAAAGGGACGTTATGAGCGCTGCATGAAATGGTTTTGCTTGTGTAAAACCATCTGTATGAAGTGTGTGTGGGTGTGTGTGTGTGTGTGTGTGTGTGTGTGTGTGTGTGTGTGTGTGTGTGTGTGTGTGGTGAAGACACTGTACATCCACTGGCGCCCTCTCCTGGAGAAGCAGAGAAACGTTAGATCTGCACAGTCACTGGGGCATTTTAAATCCTCGCTCAAAACACGTCTTTTCTCTTTTCCGTTTTTTGTTTTTTTTTTTAGATTAAAGACAATAGAATATAACATTTAACAAAATACAATAATAAACATACAAGTCAAACACAAAAACATGAAACAAAACCAACAAAGAAACAAAAACAAAGAAAAAAACTACTCACCCAAGTATTGTGTTAGTGCAGCATAAATCACACTGGGGCCTCCCTCCATTTACATTTTGGCTCATTTATAATTTAATTTCCCTTTTTTCTTTTCTCTTTTCTCCCCATTTATTAATCACGTCACTTACACTACTCCCCATTTTTTAATCACCTTACTTAAACTAAAGAATTTCAACATCTCCTTTTACTTTTTACTAGAATATTAAAGCACAATTTTAAATTGTATTTCCCTTTATTCTCTCTCTTCTTTCCTTCCCCCTTTTTCACAATAATAGTAATAATAATATCAACAATAATAACAATAGTAATTATCATTATTATTATTATTACCATTTTCCATCATCACCATTATTTATTTTTACTATAAACTATGAAATTGCCGACTTCCTTATTCCCAGAGTTTGGAAGAGACACATTGACATTGTGCTCTAATCATTATTTTTATCATTTTTATTCTGCTGTTTATTGTGTGTTTTATTGTGTGTTTGATAAGCTTTGCCTGAGGCCCATAAGCAAATAAAATGCCATAATAACAAAATGAAACAGGACTTCAAACTGGGGAAATATAAAAATACTGCAAATGTAAATGGCGTTTGAATAGTTGTTTTGATATTAGTTTGATCAAACACGTCATCAGACAGTCGGCAGTAGATTTGTAATGACACTGACATTTATAAAACTACACAGCAAAAACTGGAGAGTTAAAATTCCAGGGTAAAATATTTCAGAGTTGTTTTTAACAAAAAAAGAGTGATTTTAACAATTTGAAAGCTTCATTAGGGTTCAGTTTGAGTTTATATGGTTTAAGTTAATGCAAACTCCACACTTCCCTTAGTGTTCATTTGGCACCTCCACCTAAACTAAGACCAATGATAAGACCATTTTGAACCAGTTTTGTACATAATTTCATTTTAAATTAATAAAAATAAAGTGTAAAAATAAAACACCTCTGTGCGTTGTTGAGCTAAATCAGGATAACTCTACACAGTGTTGTCCTTTTACTCTCAAAATATTAATAGAACTCTTGATTTCCGGGTTAAACAGAAACTTTGGTCCAGTGTTATTTAATTCACATTTCCAAAAATGTTAAATTAACTCTAGAATAGATTGGACTCGTATAAACTGAGATTTTTTTTTTTTTATTGATTCTGTGAGAGTCACTTTTAACACTCCACTTTTTGCTCTGTTGTGCTTCATGACATCACAAGGTGGAACAGAACATGTGTGAATGAAACAAAACGCAGCTCCAGGTCTGTTTCTGAGGAGCTAACAGTATTATTTAAATCTCACAAGAGTCAGTTTTGTGTAATATTTGACCTTAAGGCATTATCAGTTGTTCCTGTAGATACATTTGCTCTGGATTTGCCTCGTTCTTTAAAGCGTCTGGGGGTAAGTGAGCAGGTCGCCTATGGGTTCCCCACAGAACATTCGTTTATAAAATACAGAGGGTTACATGTGCTGTGCTGGGAGCCTTTATTGCACTAATCTCTCCTGCATCAATAATCCCGACCACTAAATTAGCCTTTAATAAACGACCAGCTCATTCTACAGTTACTGGAAACAGGAGACTGACTGAAGCTGGAGTTTCTGTCTCACCACATGACACCACACAGTGTTTTCTGTTTCATAAGACCAGACGTTTAACCACTTAGACATTATAGGCCATTAAAAGTAAATATGTGCAGTTAGTCACGTTTACACAGCGACACCCTCCAGTTTTAAAATGATGATATAAAAAAAGAAGCAATAAGAAAGTCGGCAGTGAAATTGAGTGTTGTTCATGTTGGGAATAACATTAGAGAAGTGATCTGCCCTTTTTACAGTAAAGTGCCCCTGGGACCACTGCTTTCACTTACAGTTACAGCCTCAAGTACTGTAAGAACCAGTGATGTGGCGCCCTCTGGTGGTGATAGTCCACATTACACTTTCACTTTCCATAAGAACATGAACAGGTCCATGAGGACAAAACCTCAGCCTCATTGGGTCAAAGTCAGTCAGGTTAAAGCTCGTACATTACACAAAATGGATTCTTG
>KN491405.1:11605-22835 GCA_000787155.1 Scartelaos histophorus | reverse complement strand
GCCCCCCGACCTGCCCCGCCCCTCATGCTTCCGCTCACGCAGCCACAGTTACCTGAGGGCGATCCAGGCTGGCTGTTCCCAGGACGAAGACTCGCTGTCCCTGGAGTCCACGTCCCCACCCCCAACAGAGAGCAGTGTGAGGACGTATAGTACCAGTACAGGTGAGACTGCACTACCCACACTGTACAGCCCTAAATGGAACAGGTGAGGGGACTGCACTACCCACAATGCACTGCATTACAGCCCCACAGAGAGCAGTATGACCTACAATATCAGTACACGTGAGACTACACTATCTGTCATCCACTGTTTTGAATATAGCACTACACTTATTTGAGATGACATAGACCTGCACAAATCTGATCAGTATCAATCAATTGTTGATCTGAAAGACTCTGGTGTCCCTGATAAGTTGGCATCGGATACCAAAGACAGATGCAGCTTGGCTGCACCAGGCAGTTTGACAGGAGCCATTGCCTTGTGGATGACATGAAAGAGCCCACCTCCAAGCAGTGAACGCGCCTATCCACAATGAATGAATTTGTCAGCAGTGACATTAACCCTCTTTATTCAGGGTTGCTTTCACTAGCATTAACACTATCCACAGATTTTATTGACAGCTCATCGCCAAGTGCCTGTCCCAAACCAGCTATTCTGGCAGAAAGAGGCATGCACCTTCACCAACCTCTCTCCTGATTGATTTTGATTTTGTACCTGGATTTTCAAATTTAAAACATGACTTCAGACTAACTACCATAACTGCTAGCTTCATTTGTCTGGAGACAAAGAACTCAGAACTGTGCAGAACACAGTTAGAAGCATATAATCCTTATGAGCAGGTAAATGTCCAGGCAACAGTTACATGCAAAGCATTTCTTCTCTGCTTGCCCTCTTTCTTACATGTCATAATTGCATGGTCATAGCACAGGCTAGTTCCGAATACGTCAAATCATAGCTCTTAATTCCTTTACTTACGCAGCTATGTTACAGGCTTGACCATAAGAGTACAAGGCAGAGGACAGGATTTTAATCAAATCCTGTCCTTTAGTCCATGGGTGGAGGAGAGTAGAGCAGAGCACTGGCTCCTTTAGCTGAGTTTATCCAAATGAGCCATGTGACTTTAGGTTTTGTTTCTATAGACATATACAATGTGCACACATCTCCCCTTATGTCATTATGTAGTCTACAGATAAAGCACATGAAGCTGTGATGGCCCTAAAAGATTTTATTTTCATTCTTATATAAAATGGTTCTTGTCTTGGAAACCTTCTGGGAAAATGCGCCCTGGATTGTGGGATACCTCATAGCTACTTATGGCTGTTTAGGAAGCACCCAAAGTTCCTATGCTAAAGTATCCATGAAGCATGCAGGCTCCTTTTCCTAACTAAATCAGCTAGATGACGCACATATGATTTTGGCTTAAGGAGATAGGAGCTTAGAGGCCAATTTGATGTATTTGGAGCTAACCCCATTCTCCCTCAGTGAACTGGGGTCAAACAAGATGGCTCCTACAATCCAACAAACAATCAACACACAATCAATCAACACAATTTAAATCTTTTTGGTTTAGTTATTTATTTTGATGCTTTTTTTTTTTTTAATCCCATGTTTTCCTTTATTTTAAACCTTGATTTTGACTCCAACTCCAAATGATTACCTCTCAAACCGCCCCTCACCTGTTGGCTCTCACCTGCACTTCACCGGTTGAACCTTACCTGTCTCACCTGCCCTGGCACCTCATCTGTTGCTCTCACTTCCCCCTTCTTACCTGTCACTCTGCTCCTGACATGCTGGCCCTCATTTGTTACCTTCAACACGCCTGTCACCTCAGATGAGCTCTTGGCTCAGTGGACTCAGTGGAAGCATGATTTTGGCTCATATCTCAGGGCCAAAGCTCTGGACAAAGCTCCTAAAGAGAAACAGCTGGCCGTGTTCCTCCAGAGACTTGACCTGCACTGGCCCCAAACCTCTGATCAGGCCCCTCTTGGAAACAAGAACAGGACAGGTAAAAGGGGACAGAAGTAAACATACAGGATTTGGTCAACAAATATGACTAGGAATGGGTGAAATCTGATGTATAGTTGGCATTCAGGAGCAGTAACAGTAGTAGTATTTGTACTTGTACTTGCATTTTACTTGTTTACGTCACATTCAACCATCTGCCTTCAAATGCAAATGTACTGGATTGAGAAGCAATTAAACGTTACAGTGATTACAGAAAAAATAGCCAAAAAAAAAAGACATTACCAACAAAACTTAATGCCCAGGTCTAACAAAAATGAACAGAAGACTAACAAAAGTAATGTGCAGCCTCCCAGCAAGCTGACCCCTCTCTCTTGCTACAACCCCTCACCTGACTGTCAGCCCTGGGAGACACCAACAGCCTCCACTGGAGAGAAGAAATGTAGAGATTTTACAGACACAAGAAAATTACTTAATACCTTAATGTAAAGCAAAAATATAAGCAAACTATATTTAAATCAATAAATTGACAGACCAAATAAACTAGGAACAAAAAAAAAAATATCCTCTATCCCAGTGCTGCAGCCCTGCTCCCACAGGTGTCCCCACTAAACAGCCTGTCAGCTGACAGCACCAAAACAAAAACACAGAAAAATCTATTTATTAAATAAACTAATATGAACCAATATGAAAACACGCAAAAGGAAAAACAAAAACAAAAAAAAAACAACACACAAAATAGTGAAAGTATATTCTCTTTCACATTTCCCCCTTCTCCTGGAAGCTTGGCAACAGGACGCAGAGATAGGAAATCAGCCACAACATTTTATTTACCAGGTCTATACTGAACTTGGAAACAATAGGGTTTCATTTCCAGCACCCATCAAGGAATGCGATTGATTGACATCGAAGACCCTTGTGGTCTATCTGCAGAATAAAGTCCCACCCCAACAGGTAATATTTGAAAGTCTCCAATGCCCACTTTATGGCTAAGCACTCCAGTTCAATGGCTGAGTACAGAGTTTCTTGTGGCCATAACTTTTGGCTGGCATAAACTACAGGTTTTATTTGATCCCTCTGAAGGATAACTGCTCCCAGCCACACCCCTGAGGCATTTGTCAGCACCACAAAAGGTTTATCAAAGTCTGCGCTCTGCAAAACTGGGTCCCTACAGAGGGTCTCATTCAGGTCCTGCAGAGCATTCTCATGTGGACATCAGATAGGGGAGTCAGCGATCCCTGTCCTTGCCATCCTTTGCCGCAGATTTCATGTTAAAACATGGACTTGAGAGTTTGGTTATATCTATAAATGCGTTTCTATCCTCATGGACATACCACAAATCAGCTATCCCTCTCCCCTCTGCAGACTTTAAACCAGATATGGCATAACTAAAGTTTGAGTGGTGCCAGTATCTAAGGCTACATTCACACTGCAGCCTGAAGTGGCCCAAATCAGATTTTTTTTGCCCCTATGCGACCTGTATCTGATCTTTTAATAACAGTCTGAACAACAATCCGATTTTTTTCAAATGCGACCTAGGCCACTTGGATATGTGGACCTAAAACTGATACATATCCAATCTTTTGACATGCAACTGCAGTCTGAACAGCGAGGACGCATTCGTCCAACCTTCACATCATCAACAAGCTCACCGACGTTCTTCTTTAATGCAATATACACACAGAACAGACTCACCATCAGGAGCACATCCCTCTGTCACATAGAACATTCATATTGGACCGAGTCATTTCCTTTAGTCCGACAGAAGCTGGACCGCATCAGCGCACATGGAGCGAGTGGGGTTTTTTTGTCTTTTGATTGTTTTTTGCCAACGCTTATAGTTTATGCAAATGAGCCATGAGGTTTTAAGTTTCTGTAAAATGTAAACAAATCTGCACAAAGCTGAATTATATCATCAAACGCGCTTGTGTGGCTCTGTAGTGGTTATGGTTTATATGCTGTAAAGTTGAGTTTATTTATGCAGAGGATTTTAATTCAGAATCTGCTGTAGTGTTGAACTTGTACAAAAGTGTTTGGAAATGTTCGGTTTGATCACAACAGGACTGTGGGATACAGTTAGAGCTCTACCATTGGTCTTGCCTGGAAATCCAGGCAAGACCAATGGGCTCCCCCCACAAAATTGGGTGGCCACATGCTGCTTTGGTCTTGTTACTTGGTCAATCTGCATTGCTCTTATCACTCCTCTTGTATAATGCCTGACTTTATTGGGCTACAGTGTTGAGGAGGAGACACATCCCTCCACCGCTACCAAATTGTCAGGTCCAAGGCTGGATTTGTAAGGAAAACATTAGCAACAAAACTTAACAATACCCGGGTCAAACAAAAATGGACAAAAGGCTAACAAAAGTGATGTGCAGCCTCACAGCAAGCTGACCCCTCTCTCCTGCTACAACTCCTCACCTGACTTTAATCAGGAGCATCCCTAGGAGGCACCAACAGCCTCCAGGGGAGAGAAGAAATGTAGAGATTTTATAATTGATAATGCAGATAAACGAGGAACAAAAAAAAATCCAAATAATTGCAAAACTTCCCTCCTCTAACCTAATCCCGGTGCTGCAGCCCAGCTCCCACAGATGTCCCCACTAATCAGCCAGTCAGCTGACAGCACCAAAGCAAAAACACAGAAAAATCTATTCATTAAATAAACTAATCTTAACAACCAAACAAAAGCACCAATATGAAAATACATAGAAGGAAAAAAAAGTGAAAGGATATTCTCTTTCACACTACCCTAAAACTAGATTAGCCCATCCACTGGGAGGAGTTTATTTAGCTGTAGGCTTAGTTTCTGATAGCCTGTTGCTCACACCAAATCAGACTTAGCAGGTATCATCTGTGAGAAATCAGCATACAGACCTGCTTTTCTCCAAGATTGCCAAGTTTTATGTCGTTCTGTGGAACTTAAAGGATGGTGGTTAAACGTTGTTACAAGGCTTGTGGTTGGATCAACTGTTTCTCTCTTTCTCTCTACCCTTCCTCTCTCTTTCTCTACAGTTTCCACCTGTGTCTCCACCTGTAAGCGAACAGCCCCTCCCCCAGTGCCCCCTCGTACCACCTCCAAACCTTACATCTCCGTCACAGTCCAGAGTAGTACAGAGTCGGCCCAGGACACATACCTGGATCGGGAGGAAGGGCGACTGTCTGACAGGAAGGAGGGACGAAGGTCAGAGCGAGAGGTAGGTTTACAATAATAATGATATTGATTTAAATAGGGGGTATTATGCTAATGGGGGTATTATTTTTACCATGTTATAATGTTGTTAAACATGTTAATATATTGTTGGGAAACATAGCATTTCTAAAAAAACAGTTATGTGTCAGCAGGTGTCAACAGAAGATATGTCCCCTCTTTACATATTGCTGATTCAAAATTGTTTTTCAGAATAATTTGCTTTTGTGTTATTCTGTCAGTGGCTTAAATTAGTTAGCAATTAGCAATATATCCCACTTCAAAATGTGTTGTCCCGACAGGCCTACAGGGAGGAGGGGCTGCGGTCTGAGGTCACCAGCCAGTCCAGCCAGGCCCACAGTAACTCCTCTGATAGCTTGGATAGCACACACGCCAGTAGCCTTGCACACAGTATCAGACGACCTCCGCAGATCACCGCTGTCACCAGGGAAACTAGGTGAGCAGCCTGGGCCATCAGAAATTAATTTAACGAAACACTGTGTTTTAAGTGACCTCACAACATTCTACAGGCCAAACATAATTAACACAGCTGAAATGAGTATTGATCAGATGCAGTTTTGTGTTGTAATACAGTGGCTGGGTCTAGTTGGTAAGAGAAATCATCAGGTTCAACATTTGGGAATTTACTTTTTTATTTTTCATGACAAAGTACAATCAATAGAAAAACACTGTCTCCTGCACACAAAACCACTAATAAAGAAATTATGTTATGATTAACAAAAAATGCATACGCATATAACGGGATAGATTGATAAATATAAACATCAAACCTTTATTTTGTTAAACCTGTGTTTTTAGATGCCCAAATGTATTCTTATCATGTCAAATTTGGATGAATGGAGATAAAAATTTAGCACATGTACTACCCTACCAAATCAAGTCAGAATTTCAAAAACATGAAAACCTCTCGCATGCTCTTTCTCTCCTCTGCTCCTCTGCTAGAGAACCTTTAATCCAAAGAGACACGAGAGAAGCCATCGTCCCAAACAGATCCCATGCTGCCACGGAAACCACCGACTGTGACGCTAAAGGAGCTAAAGCTAACTTGACTCTAACAGGAGCTAAAGCTAACACCACGCTAACACCAGAGGACCTGCAGGAGGCACCTGCCCCCAGGAGGAAGCTGTCCTCCATAGGCATCCAGGTGAGAGGGAATATATCCAGCTAAGAGAGAAAGCATCCGGTTGAAAGTCGAGTGAAGGCACCCTGTTGAGAGGGAGAGCATGCGAGTGACAAGGAGGGCATCTGGGTGAGAAGGAGGGCATTTTGGTGAGAGAACTGCATCCAGGTGAGAAGGAGGGCATCTGAGTGAGAGGGACCATATCCCGGTGATAGGGAGGGCATCCAGACCTCCGGGATCTCTCAGCCTCCCCATGTTATCTGGGGTTGTACTTAATAAAATGTCACTCCTCCAGGTGGACTGTCTCCAGGAGTCCTCTGACATCATCCCTCCAGAGGACACGCCTCCACTGAGCCGCTTCCAGTCCATCGGGGTCCAAGTAGAGGATGGCTGGCAGTAAGTTTGTGTGTGGAGAATACATCCTGCAGTGCTGTGCATTGGTTTAAACTTTAAAAAAATTGTTATTCTTAAAATACGTAAACCTTAGCTTTGTAAGATTTAGCACATTTCTCTTATTGGTCAGACCTGATCAAGCAGCGCATGCTTCTTGACATCCTTCTTGTCAGAAGGTCGGGAGGCCAATTGAGGATTGAGAATTTTTTTTTTCAGATTTTTTTTTTTAAATCATGCACCAATATGTAGAGGCCACTGAAACAACATGACATCATCTTTGGTTCAGCTTCAGATCTTATTATACTTTCATGGCATGGACATATTCAATAATAATGATCCCTATGAACCAGCCTGACTGTGATATAGGTGGGATCCTGTCTCCAGAATTTCTGTGCTAAACAGAAGTTATTCTCGGAACTTTGTAGTTAGATAAATCTAAATGTACACACATTGATTTTCAACCATGTAGGGCTGTGAGCACCTCTTTCAGGGATGCAAAACGAATATAATATAATTAAAATGTAGTTCTTGGATTTACATACATTTTTTATAACCATTTCAACATCTCACCATGTCTTAGACTGTAATCTATCGTATCACAATATCACAATATCAACACTAATTATGGACAGGACTAACCCTAACTCTTTTTGCAAATCCTTAAATTTCAGGAGCCGGTCCAGCAGCATGACCAAACAGGATACTGACTCTGACACTCAGGAAGTTTCACTCCCTTTGTATAAGCCCCAATCAAAATCCTCAGAGAAGAAAGTGATGGTCAGCTGTGGCAGCCAATCAGTGGCTCAGGACTCTCTGGACCAGGAAGAGCCCACCCTCTCGACCCCGCCTATCACACGGCAGATCCTCAACAGGTTCTTTTTTTTTTGCATGTTAGGGTTAAAATTACATTTATGATTACCGAAAGTTCAAATACATATTAGAGAACATAGATCACACAACAGACACCTGTTTTGCCAAAGTGGCGAATTATTGAACAATATGAAAAAAAATCATAATTATAGCATGCACTTTGTTTCACAGGTCTACCACCCGGAGCAGCTCAGACTCCTTCTCAGAGAGCTTAGATCCTGCTCTAGGTCCTAGTTTGGACTCTGGTCTAGACCCAGCCTTGGACCCATCCTGCTTGCCCCCTCCGGACCCATGGCTGGAGAGTGGGGTGTCGGGGGGAGGTGGAGCAACTCTTACCCAGGGAGGAGTCTCTGGGGGAAATCTGTGCCTACGCGATGGGCAGTGGTTCCTGAAGCTCCTGGAGGCCGAGAGAGGGCGCATGGAGGGTTGGTGTGAGCAGATGGAGCAGGAGACACAGCATCACCAGCTGTCAGATGAAGGTTTGACACTAACCCTAACACAGTTTTAATCATGTGCACTGTGAAGAGAGAGATTGCACTCTGAACACAGGATTCAAACAGTGATGCAAGAAACTTGTGTGCCTTTTGTTGTTGTTTTGAGGTTATATTACTAATTTTGTACAATACAATACAATACAATACAATTAGAATATGTACTTTATTTTAAAGCTCTTTTCCTCTACAGCTTTGGGGAAAGTACACAGTGCTGTGAGCAGTGCTCAGCTCCTCATGTCTCAGAAGTTCCTACAGTTTCAGGTGCTCTGTGAACAAAACCTGGTGAGTTTTCTATTGATACTGCACACAAAAGAAAATACTAAACAAAACACTATAATAAGAAGAAAATAGAATTTAAGGCATATGTTACGGGTCTTTGAAGCTGCCCCAGTGGCACAGTCAATCAGTTTTTAATTCACTGTTGTTCACTTGCAATACGTACACACACAGCTTCACTGGTGGTACACGCAGTGGTCTTTTCTTTCACATGTGGTAAATGTACTATGAGTGTAATGCCCCCTTTTGGAGCAGAGAAAAAGGAGACTTAAATGCTTAGATAAAGGCAGGAGGAGAAGTGTGACTAGTATCAGGCTGTTGGTCCAGTTTTCTTTTTGCGCCCCATTCATACGTTATAGCCTCCGATCCAAGTGCCTTTTTTATGTTTTTTTATGTTCACTGAATTAAAATAATAAAACTGCACAAATAGGTCTGCAGTGAAGGGACTATCATCACTGTTGATTTAAAACAAGTGAGTACAAGACCAAACACATGACAGAATGCTGACTTTACATCAATCATGGTAGTTGATAGCTTGACTTTATTTTCATTATTTTACCACCGCAAATGGTTAAATTTTTTTCTGTTAGTTTAGACCTTAGTTTGTTATTCATTTAAAGTAAATAAAGTCAAAGAATGAAACCGAAAGGTTCATAAGGCTTATTTTTACAAAGACACTCAATACCATGTTGCTGTAATCTTAAAACATGAAATTTTACTTAGCCACACAGCATGTGTCAGTGTTTACATGTGTAACCTCACAAAGCCATAGCAGTGCAACAACGTGAGGACGGCAATACCAGCAGGTCCAGCAGGACGTTTATGCACCGCACAGGCTTGACAACATCGTAACAGGCCTATAGTGAAAACAACTGACTGAATAGGCTTGTATTTGCCATCTGTACAGGCTGACCACTACAAACGGGAGGATTTCAAAAGTAAATTATCAAAGTACTAATTGACAGTCTTTCTGAACCTGGGCTGTTTACATAACTGCCCCAGAAGCATATTGTTCTGATGTTAAATGCATAAATGCAGCAATAGATTAATGCTTGTGGAAGATAATTTCTTCCATTCGATTTTGAATTTCAAATACCGCTGCATTTCTTACTTTGAATTTTTTAACTCTTAATCAAGTTTAATTATTTTATTCTGAATCGGAGTTGCAGAAAATTTAAGTATACAAATTCTAAATAAAAATGTAACCTAAATATTCAACACATATATTTTCAAGGCCTCAAATTCAGGAGTCACAAGATGACCCACGAGATATCCAAGGCAGAAGCAATCAATCGTGTGTGAGTGGGGAGGACAGAGGCTGTTTCCTATTGACCGTTCTTATCTGTGAGCGTTGTTTACACTTAACAAATAAAAGAGAGGAGCTTTTGATGAAGTTAATTCTGACCAATCAGTTCACTACACCATTTCCAGCTCGTTGCTTAGTTAGATTGGATTACTTTGGATCAAATCCATAGGTTTTGGCATCTTAGCAACTCTGAATTTTGACTGTTGAATTTGAAAATATTTGACAGTTTTTCTAATCATAAGGGGAAAGGAGAATTAAATGTCCATTATGCCTGTTTAAATGCCATTTCCTGGTTGATTGTCCCGTTTTCCTCTCATTCGCAGGACCCCCTCTTCTCGCCTCGCCCCTCTCCTCAGGACCTGGCTGGGTTCTGGGACTTGCTTCAGGTGTCCATTGAAGACCTTAGCCTCAAGTTTGACGAACTCTACCATCTCAAATCCAATGAGTGGCAGCGCCTCGAGAGGAAGGTACTGCCCCCTGCTGGCTGGGGTAGGAAAGCCGCCGCACCGGCCCCTCTCCTCCCTCCACCACATAACCGTCGTCCTCTGCACCGCTGCAAAATGGATATCCTCACGATCTCAAACAGGAACAGAATATTTATCTGGTTTGGAAAGGTTTGGCTGAGTTAGATTAGAGTTATTTAGTAACTCTTTAGTAGCTGGAAACTTTATAATCAAAGCTGTGTCTGGTCATTCTATCCTGTTTATCTTGTGATGCATTTGTGAAGGCTTGCAGATTTGGTCTCAGGGGCCCATAAATCTTGGACACAAATTGGAGGTTTACTTTTTAAAAAGATTGAGTTCTAATGGCCTAACTACCATTGCTGTGATTGGATGTGGTCACCAATGGTTCAGACCAATCACAAAACAGTGTTGTGTCTTGGGTGGATTAAAATGTGAGGTATCAAAACAATTATGGTGATTGCAACAGTTGTATTTCAGCCTTTACTCTCAAAACAGACACATTTCTTTGTGAAAAATGAGCACTTTGTGCATTTGTGGAGGAAAAGATGTCTGCTCTTCTCTTGCTATTTCCTCATCAAAAACACACCTGAAGTTTTGTTTTGTTTTATTCACACATATTTAACAAAAATCCTGCATTTAAGCAGAGTTTTTTCTCTTAAACAGAAAATACTCATATCATGTAGAAATACAATACTGTCTTTAAACTTCATACATCTTCATTAGAATTAAGTGGGTAAATTCAGACCTGGAAATGCCAATCTCTACTGAACTAACTTCAAAACTTCCACTACAAGACGAGTGGTGGGCAATATTGCATTACTTTTGAGATAACACAGTAATTTCTAACATGTTTACAAAACTGGTAATCAGATTATAGTTACTTGGTTGTAACTGCAATACATATTTTATTCATAGACTAAATCATTATTTAATTTCTTTTGTAAATAAAACCTCTAAACTCCAAAAGTCAGCGGCAGAAGCAAAGCACAACAGATACAGTCTGGAGCACAAATCATCAGATAAGTGTTTTCTCTAGGTGGAAATACACACATTTATTTATTATTTGGCCTCAGTCAGTATGAGCGGGAAGAATATTGTGGTCCAATGTTGATGATGTAGTGGAAGACGGTTCAG
>KN491405.1:0-11046 GCA_000787155.1 Scartelaos histophorus | reverse complement strand
AGCAGAAAACTCCACACCAAACCTCTGCAACAGTTACACTTGGTGTTAAAGTTTCCAATAAACTTTAATAAAGTAATTAGAGTAGGAATTCGTTTTTGAAGGAGTTTTCAGTAATTAGATCACTTTTCCAAAGCAATCCAACTCTGATCATGGCATCAAATTTTTAGCTTTGGAGATGCAGACTAATAATAAAGGGTTACTTAGGTGAATGAAACAAAACACCATTCAAGGTAGATTATAAAGAAGTAACAACATCATTAAATATATGTGAAAAATTCCTCAGTCATCCAGGTAGAATCCATGGCAAAAGTCAGTTATCAGAACTGAAGAAGCAGCTTGGATGAGCTGCGAAACGTATTCAACCAAATAACTTTTGTCCAGTCGACAAATTTATTTTCCTTTTGCCATCATTAAATATAGGCTTAAATATTACCATTAATAATGTTCTGTAGTTGTGATACTTCAACCAGCCAGATTCAAATAGTTGTCATAATGCTTTGTCTTCTCCTAATCACTTTCATTGAGAGCTGTTTCTGATTGTTAATGTTATTGTTTATTTATTAAATATGGAACTGTGCACATTGATCAGCAATTGTTAGCACAGCATGTAAATGTGCCAGAGTTTGCCACGCAGGCTAATTTTCATCCGTAGTCCCATTGGCAGGTTGATGGCAAGACAAAAAAAGGACATAGGCACAAAAACATTCAGTCCATCACATATGACAAAACACATTAAAGATCAGTGAATAATACTGTAGACATATTAGTAAAATTAGAACATGTTAAAAGCACAGCACATACATAAACAACAGTAGACACAATTCACAGTCACTCAACAAGACAGGCGACATTTGCTGTGATGCTAAAACACATACAGATTAGTTATGTGCACATGTCTGATTGTCCAGAAGCTACTGCTTCACAGATCTACTAAAACTATGGATAGAAGTCATATTCCTTATTTCTGTGGGGACCTGATTCCAGGAGTGTGTGGCAATTTTACAGTCTCCTCTGCTTGATCTTATATAGTGTTTCAACTATATGAACTTTTTTAAAGGGGGTTGAGCAAGACCAAAGGGTCAGAGCAATCAGATCAGAGCAATGTCTGAATAATTAATTACATTTTCCCAATTTAAAAAATATATATATTTGCCCAATATTTTACAGTGATGATGGGAGTTTGATTTTTGATCTAGTGTTTTCAGAGTCTGCTTGTAGAGCCTTTCTATGGCAGCAGTGTGGTCTTGTTTGCCTGGCTCCAGCTTGTCAAAGTAATTTATATGAGACAGAATGGTGGCATTCAGGTACAGTTTTGAGGCCTCGGTCATAAAATTTCCTCTAATGTGCTTGAAGTTGACTAAATTAAATTTAATTGTGTTTCTCACATTTTTGATATGCTTTTTAAATGATAATTGAGAGTCCATTGTGACACCTAGATACTTGTGTCCTTGTACCACTTGTAGGGCTTGCCCATCCACCATAACTACTGGATCTCTCACTCTCTATTTGCAGATTCAGAGAAAAACATACACATAGTTTTTTAACCAATCACAGACTGTCACCATTGCGGATGATAGGTTTTCTGCAGCCTGATGTTTTGTTTTTGCACAGACATACACTAGGGTATTGTTGCCCCTCCCATGCTCGAGAGGGGTGAGAATGTAAACCTGAGAGAGAAATCCAAGGGACAAATGATATGTCTTGTGCATCAAAAGATTGCAGGGTTTATTCTGCTTTAACAGACAACAATTTCCATGTTGCTATTTAACTTATTGTACCACATTTTCAATGTTCCAGTGTTACATCTCACATTTATGAATAACAAAACAAAACAATCAGAATTCTACCATTATTTCTGTACTATGTACTTAGCTATTACACCTCAAGATGGCGTCCAGCCCGTGACAGCAGTCATTACACTGGTACTGCACTTGCACATGAACAGAAACTATTCGGTACATTCTGTGCTAAAGCTTTACAAAAATGTACAAAATAAATGCTCAGACACATTAGTGACAAAATCATAATGTCTTGTATTGAACTCAAAATACACCCGCGCTCTCCCCACGGCTGTAAACCTTATAACTGCGCTAACCTAACCTGCGCTAGCCTCGTCTTATCTAGCTATCTTCAAAAAAATTTTTACACACAATTTTGCTTCAACCGTTGTTCACATTTACACAGATACGTATTAAAGGGCTTTATTTCAACATCAGTACTGTTTGGGTGTGATACACACTGTTTTTACTAACCTGAGAGAGAAATCCAGGGGACATATGTCTTGTGCATCAAAAGACTGCAGGGTTTATTCTGCAGCGCTGTGGAGTCCTAACTCCTATCGGTGCACCCCCTAGCGACACCCCAAGGTATTGCATTACACAGTTAAAGGCAATATTTCCTTACTCCAGACAATTTTTTTTTTTTAAATAGTGGGTGCCTGTTTCTTTTTTAATTACTCAAATTGACATATGAAATGCATTGTTCAATTTCAGCTGTTTTAACCCTTTTAGCATATTTAAATTATGTCTTACCTTGAGCCTTGCAGTATCATCAGCATATAATTGACATGAGGCTATAAAGCAGGCATCAGGCAGACAGTTGAATAGACTAAATAATAGAGGGCTGAGGGTGGAGCCCTGGGGCACACCTACATTTACACCTACATATTTCCGGAATCCAAATTGCATTGGGTGCAAAGGGAATGGTGAAGAGTTCAAATGTGATATAATTTGTTCAGAAATACATTTTTTCTAATATTTTTCAGATTGCTAGTAGAATACTTATGGGTCTATAATTGCTTATGTCCATTTGATCACCTGATTTTAAGATGGGTGTGATTACAGCTGTTTTCCAGGCATTGGGAAACACTCCTTCACTAATTGACCTGTTTACAATCTTACATATGGATAGAATTAATGACACCTTATTAGATTTTAAAAACATTATATCAATATTAAAAATGCCCTTTGCCCTTTGTCCTTTGTTAAATGTGTAAAGCATGTCTGAGAACCACTTGACAATTATTAGGCTAGTTTGAGGGTGTGAAGGAAAGTTGAACTGAAAGCCAGATCTAAATGAGTCCAAACTAGATACATTTTTTGGTTCCTGTATGAACTCCTGTGGATCTGTTTGTGGCTGTGTTTTCTCTGACCCAAAGGGGCAGAGCACAGTGCCCCGTTGAGACATGCATGGACACTGCAGTGAACAGCGCCTCCTCTGGGGTCTGTTGAACATGCATGTCGTGTGACAGTGGGCACAGCCTGGGCTTTTGCTGCTGTTCTTTGTTTGTTCTGTGTGACTCTGTTTAAAAAAAACTGGTTAAACCAACTCAGTTTAAAGCTTCCGTATTCTGAGAAGTCAACTCTTTGAGCTTTTAAATGTTTTAACCTCATTAAAATTGGTGATCCTGTATATTTATCTGTGTTTCTCTTGGAGATACAACCATAAGAACCAAAAATTCATAACTGTGAGAATTCAATAAGTTTTGACCTAAAATATATTATTATTATTATTATTATTAGTAGTAGTAGTAGTAGTAGTAGTAGTAGTAGTAGTAGTAGTAGTAGTAGTAGTAGTAGTAGTAGTAGTAGTAGTAGTAGTAGTAATATTAGTATTAGTAGTACTATTAGTATTATTTCTTATATGGTGCTTTTACAGATGCTCAAACTAGCTGTACAACTTCATGCATTATTCATTCACTTTATGTAGTCACGGTTGTCCTGGGACAGACTGAAATGAGGTTGTAAGTCTGCACCACCACCAACATTCACACATACCACATTAATACCAGGCAATGTGCATGTCTTGCCTGCTTAGCTCTAGGTCTTACACAGGATTGAGCTTTCTTAAGGTGATGTGGCCCTAATGTATCCAGTTTCATGATAGTCTGAGTTGGTATAACTTGCTCCTTCAGACAGAGCCGGTGTTTCTGCTGCTCATCTCCTGCTTTTCTCAGTTTAACTCATTATTTCATTTCAGTCCAAACATTTGACATTTAACACAGTCAGGTGCATTTGACATGAGGGCTCAAATACCTTTGCTTGAGATCACTGACTGTTCAGTATATAATTCTTCATAGACTTTTTAGAAATATAAATAGTCTATGCTTGGGATGCATGGCAGGGCAGAATATTGTGCCCTCTACTGCAAACCAAGTATTCTTTGAAATCCAGGCCATAGAACTGCAATATTTTAAAGATGCACTTGTCACTTGTGGTGGGCTCCCTCAAAAAGTTACAAAGTGTACTTTTAAGCTGTAAAACGTGAAGCGCTAAGGCTTAGTAGGAACAAAAAAATCAAGAATAATGCATGAGGCCAGTCAATATAGCAAATTGTAATCTCATGCTTTTGGCGATATTTTTAAAAATATTATAATTCAATAACTTTCTATTTCATTTCTGTGCTCCGATAAACACATTTAATCACCCACTCTCCCTGTTGGTCAGCCTCTGTGATGCTCTGACTGAGTTACATGGGCATTACACAATGAGGAGCCATGTGTTATGCAGTTTTAATGCACAACGTGAACTAATGCATACAATATAAATATGCTAAGTGTAAATGAATTGTGCCTCCTGTGGGCTCACCACCTGCAGAGGGGTTCATAGGGTCTGGGTCTTGTGCACAGAGTAATGGGCAGGGTGCTGCCCCCGCGACCCAGCTGGATTAAGCAGGAGAAAATGGATGGATAAATGAATTGTGATCAAATTGAAATCATTATTTGAAAATCAGGACTTTTTTGGGGAGCATATCGGCCACCCTTACTTTAATACATATTAACTTGTATTTGTCAAAAGCTATAAATATTGCATTAAATGCATGCTTGTTGTTTCTGTCCCTATGAAATAAACAAATTCATTCTTTAAAATATGTCCCTCCCACAACATCTATGTTCTAGGATTAGAACACAAACTGCAGCTCATCTTAAATGCACCTGAAGCCGCCATATTTTCACTTTTGGAAAAACTAAATTTCTCAATGTTAAACTTTATTTCCGTTGCTAAATGTTCTCGTTGTATAATGTTTTCTGTCTGCAAAGCTCTGTCCCACTCCTCTGTGTCTCCTTTCTACTCACTCTCTCCTTATCCCCAGGACCTTCAGGAGAGGCCAGCAGCAACGGTAAAGATGCCTGTTAAAGTTCGCTCATCTCTGGGTCAAGAGCAGAGCGTAGACCCCTCCATCTCCAGACAAGAAGCTCGCAAACGCCTCGTCGCCACCAAAAAATCCACATCTTTTCGGCAAAACTCAGCAACAGAGAGTGCAGACAGCCTGGAAATGTATGTCCCTGAGGCCCAAACACGGCTCTGAACCAGATATAGACCCCGATCTCAACCAGACTAAATGGACCCTTACACATGGACTAAAACTGGACCAGGACTGTGGACAGTGGCACATTTCTTAAACACTTTCTTAGTCTATATAGTAACATGGAGAAGCAATCAGATGCATATATTTTGGACGTTTGAGGCTCAGAAATAGACTGGTTAGAACAAAATAAAGAGACATTTTAATACATGTTAAAGTTTTAAATAAATTATAGAAATTTGATGCAGAAATTCCTGGTTGGATGCTGCCAAAGTTTCACTGCAAATATACTGCATATATGAGATTAAATGACAGGAATTCAGAATTTTGATTGCAACTACTAGTCCCAGCTGTAACTCTCAACTGTTGTACCAAAATCTCTACACGCCTATTGATACTTTGCAGCTAATGTCATCAACATTTCCTGAGGGTGTGATGCTAACTGTAGGCACTGCTCTGTTTGAGGCTCTGTTAGACTCTAATCTTTATTTTAACACAATCTGACCAGAAACAAGTGACTCAACTGGAACTACAATAAGTGAGCTGATATGTGCTGTTAAACAGGTCCCTCTCAAACAGCATTACAGTCACAACCTAGCTAGCATTAGTCAATGGTTTTTCAATTAGTCACTCTCAGCTTTTAATTGAAAATCAAACTCCTTTTGGCAGCATTGCATTAACCGTGCACAGCAAGATGGATTCTAGCGATATTTGTGACTCATGAGAATCCATCTTGACATGCAGTAGAGTTAATTGGGTGGGCAGACCAATCACAAAGCAGCATTGAGATTTGTGTGGAAGCCAAAGGCAAAGTGCTCAAATGAATTCAAAGAAACATGGCAATGCCGACAGGTGTACTTCAGTCTGTTTTAGTACCAATATGGACTATTTAGTTAGTGCTTACCTTCTGCTAGTTTTTCACAGTCTTTGTTTTTCTCTTCACTTGACCAATCAGATTCAAATAGTCCTCATGGTGCTCCATGTTTTGTGATCATTTTCACCTAGAGCCATCCCAGACTGATAATGAGTAAACCTCAATTCAGAGTGACACATCAAAGGGGCACAAGCCAGGTTAGCATCGTGTAGCCATATGTAGGTTCTTTATTTTGCCTTAATGCATTTGGAATTTGGAACTACTTTTTATATATATAATAAAAATATATTTATAATTTGCTTTATAATGGGGGGCTCAGTATGAACCTTCAGCTTTGAGGCTCCCTCTAGTGGCTGGTGGGGTCTTATGCATCTGCGAAGTCTGCGATTATTTAGTATTTTTAATTTGTTATAATGTATTGATTTTTTTAAATTAACTGGGTATTACGCAATATTATCCAAATATTTTTGGTGCTTTTTACCATGTTAAAATTGATCCCCCATCAAAAAATTGCTTGAGGTTTTATACGTCATTCAACCATTTCTCCAGGGCCCTATTCGAACAGTACGATCCTGTACAAGGCTCCACCCACAAGCCTGCATCATCCATAATGTTCAAAAGCATGATACAAAACAATGTGCTACAACTTCAAAAACCTGTCGCGATGTGCAGTAGTACGTCGAGTGGAAAGCAAAGGGAGGGGGAGTGTTGTAAACGAAAGTGAAACTTATTCCTTGCATTTGCTTTCAATATACCCAAAGCACTTTCCACTCCACACTCAGTGGCGATAAGCTGCTATTGCAGCCACAGCTGCCCTGGGACAATCACCATCATTCCCACACACACCACTTCCATACTAAGCAATGTGGGTGAAGTGCCTTGCGTGAGGACACAACAGCAGTTTTTTGGCCACTGTCACCCCACTGTGGCACCTGGAATTCCCAGTGGTCTCCCATCCAAGTACTAACCAGGCCCAGCCCTGCTTAGCTTCTGAGGTCTGACGAGATCAGGCTTTGCCAAGCCACTATGGCCACATGTTAGCTTGTCTTCTGCGAATATAGCATCTTCATCCATCCATCCATCTTCGCCCGCTTAATCCAGCTGGGTCGCAGGGGCAGCACGCTGCCCATTACACTATGCACCAGACCCACACCTGCTGCAGGTGAGCCCACAGGAGGGAGGAACTGACGGTCAATGGTCCCTGTTTATAGGTTGTTGCATGTTTTTGGTTGATGGGGGAAACCGGAGTACCCGGAGGAAACCCATCCAGACACGGGGAGGAAACATGCAAACTCCACACAGATCGAACCCGCAACCTTCTTGCTGTGAGGCCTGAGTGTTGCCACTCAGCCACCGTGCCGCCAATATATATAGCATCTTCAAAGAAATAAAAGCTAACATGGTGATCAAAGTATATTATGTGTTAGCAATTAATACCCCATAGAAGTAAAATACCCCCGCTTTAACAATATAGCAGAAAATATTGGCACACCTCAGAAAGACTTGAGATTTGTAAATGCATCAGCATTCTGAATGAAGTCATTTTAACTCATGTATATCACTAATTTTGCAGTGTATATCTTAAATAATAATAATAAGTTCTGTGAGTATAACTTTTAGAGTCCTGAAAGACTGTTTTAATGTCAAACATTTGTGAGACAGAGACACTTCCTCTTTGTCCCAGAGCGGCGGCCATTTTGTAGCTTTGCACAGTGCACCACTCTGAGACTGAACCTAACAGGGCCTGCACACCACACAAGCTTTAAAGCAATAGCACTTAAATAAATAAGAAAATAAAACGATTCTTAAAGGCGCTGAAAGGCGCTAGATTTTTACTGTCTTCAAAACTGAAAAACAGAATTTGTTCATTTTAAACAGACTGCAGTGATTCAAAGTTATTCCTCACTTACCTTATGTATTGTGAGTATCCTAATTTTTCACATGAATGAATTTATGAGCACTTTTCACAACGTTCAGAGATCAATGTAGCCATCATGGTAAAGCTAACAGCATCTAGCAAGTTATCAAGCACTTTCTGGTTCTTGGACATTGTTTTGACCTGAGCTGCTTATACAATATATCTGTGCTGTGGATAGACAGATGGACGATAGACAAAATCAGGCTAAAAGTATCAAATAATAATTGTAGAAAGATTGGTATTGGCATAAAGTTTGAAGTTTTCAAAAGTGCATATGACAGGTTTGCATGGGTTTTTTTTTTCTAATTCTGACTTGGATTGGTGGGATTTTTGGTCAATATGTATCATTACTTTTACATCAGTTAAGAGGCAGTTTGTGGAAAAAAGTTCAGAAGAAAGGTAAAAAAAAAAACCCATACATAAAGTAGCGCTGAGTGGAAAAACAGAATCCCTCTGTCTATATCATCAATATGGAAAACTCCATCCAAAATGCAAAGGCAATTTTTCGGACAATTTAAACTTCATTTAACAAAATAAAAATGTTGACTAATCATTATAAATAAATAATTAAGTCAATTAAGTGAAATAAATAGTCAGACCCAATCAACTGTGGCTTTACAATTTTGTGCACTATTCATTCATTTAGCCACTGCTGGCCTGAGGCAATCAAAATGTTACAGAAGAAAAAGTACAAATCTGACAAAAGTGTGCAGGCCCTGTTCACATGTGTGTCTTCCTTTAGTTTCATTCAACTCTGAATCAGGGAGAGGTGCTTGGAGCTGAGGAAGAGCAGGTGAGAGTAGGAGGAGAGGAAGAGCAGAGGAGTAGGAGCAGGGGAGGAAAGAAGACCAGACAAAATGAGAAATGTTTAAGGTTTAAGTGATTTTACACTGAGATGGAGCCATGTGTTTGATAAAGCAGTCAGCCAAAACATTACTACCACCCACAGGTCAGGGTGATGGTTTAAAAGTGCATTTTGTATCTTTCCTGTTGGCCTCTTTGGAGATGGCATTGCTTTGTTCCACAGAAAGCCATTAAACTAATTTATTTAGCAAAAGTTAGACTTTATTTGTTCCAGGTTTCCTGGTTTAGACTTAGTTTAGACCTGATTTAGTCCTGGTTTAGTTCTGACTTAGTCCTGGTTTAGTCCCAGTATGTCCAGGTTTAGACCTGGTTTAGTCCTGGTCATAATGTTTTAGCTGACTGATATGTTTAAATTTCATTTGTGCTGCTTCTCAAAAATGTGACTGACTTTTGTCTAAACTGTAAGTGCATTTAAGGATAACAGTGATAAGAAGCAGTTTAAATATGAACCATCTGATTTCAGTTTTGTCCCACTCTCCATCACTCAGTTTGATTTCCAAAGGCCATTTCATTCTGATAAATATTAAATGACTCTATTACATATGTGAGATGTGTGCTGTTTCTGTGATGTTTTTCATTCACAAGCTCCTCTTCTCAATAGTGTGTAATTGTGTGTATGTATACACACATGCACACACACACACACACACACACACACACATATACAGAGAGAGAGAGAGATCACATAACGCCGATGCACAGAGGCTGGTGGCTCTGAAAGAAGACTAAGGCAACCTCCCTGAGCAGAATCCAGTCACCATCACAGTGGCAGACTCTGAATGAAAGACACAGTGGCAGAGGAAAGAGTCTCAGGCATGAAAAATTGGACAGCACCAGGCCCTGACATGATCCACACATACTGACTAAAGAAGCTCACTGCGCTCCATGAGCGCCTAGCAGCACAAATGAACCAGCTGCAAAGAGATGGGGCTCACCCTGAATGGCTAACCGAAGGGCGTACGATCCTGATCCTGAAGGATCCGTCAAAGGGTACAGTCCCATCCTACTATCGGTCAATAATCTGTCTCTCCACAACATGGAAGCTCATATCAGGCATAATTGCGGCTGAGATAAGCAGGCACATGGATCAATACATGAGCACAGCACAGAAGGGCATTGGCAAAAACACCAAGGGAGCCAAACACCAACTCTTGGTTGACGGAACAGTTGCTGGTGACTTCAGAACCTGTCAGACCAACCTGTGGATTGATTACAAGAAAGCATATGACTCATTGCCACACACATGGATCATGGAGTGCTTGGAGTTGTACAATATCAATAGGACTCTAAGGGCATTCATTGCAAACTCGATGCAGTTGTGGAAAACCACCCTTGAAGCCAATTGCACAAATGTCCATCAAATGTAGCATATACCAAGGAGACGCACTGTCCCCACTGCTGTTCTGCATAGGCCTGAACCCCCTCAGCCAAATCATAGACCGCACTGGCTACGGATACCGACTCAGAAATGGGGCCACCATCAGTCACCTCCTCTACATGAATAACATCAAGCTGTGCGCTAAGAGTGAGTGAGACATCGACTCACTGATCCACACCACAAGGATCATCATCACAGACATTGGAAGGTCATTCGAGCTTAAGAATTGTAGCAGGATGGTGACAAAAAGAGGGAAGGTATTCCACACAGAGAGGGTCTCTCTCCCAGGGGGAACAATAGCAGACATTGAGGACAGTTACAAGTACCTTGGTATCCCACAAGCAAATGGCAGCCTTGAGGAGGCAACAAGGAAGCCAGCTCAATGGCAAGAACAAGGCCCAGGCAATTAACAACTATGCTCTGCCAGTGATCAGATACCCAGCAGGAAGCATAAGCTGGCCAAAGGAGGAGATACAGACCACAGATGTTAAAACACAAAAGCTCCTGACCATGCATGGAGGGTTCCACCCCACTGAGACTGTACGCGAGCTGGAAGGAAGGAGGCCGAGGACTAGTGAGTGTGGGAACCACTGTCCAGGATGAAACATCCAAACTCCATAAGTACATCAGTGAAAAGGCCCCGACAGATGATGTGCTCAGAGAATATCTCAGACAGTGGTCTTCAGAGGAAGAGGTGCTGAAGGGACC
>KN491402.1:44936-70816 GCA_000787155.1 Scartelaos histophorus | reverse complement strand
GCAGGTGAAACTCTTTACCGAAGGCGGAAATGTTGAAGAAAATGTTGTGTTCTGTCTGTTCGGCGGTGTCCCTCTTGTAGCGCTGTTTGTGGGTGGAGGACAGCAGGTGGGAGAGGTAGTGTCCGTGAGAGTCTGTGCTAAATGGAGTTACGAGACCATATTCCTTCAGCCTTTTCTTCAGTTGGTCTGCAAAAAAAGCAAAGATATAGTGAAATTAAAGTGTATGTATCAGTAAAAAAACTTTAAAGTGGTAGAACAATATAATACATAGTAACGCTTGAGCATTTTAGCAAAAAGAATCACTTCT
The DNA here is from genome assembly GCA_000787155.1 of Scartelaos histophorus. Taxonomy (NCBI): domain Eukaryota; kingdom Metazoa; phylum Chordata; class Actinopteri; order Gobiiformes; family Gobiidae; genus Scartelaos; species Scartelaos histophorus. The sequence goes on along the minus strand of KN491402.1, from coordinate 70,509 downwards.
TTTCCTCATTTTGAACAACTATTACTTCCTCCTTAACTAAAATTAAGTGTAAAAATAAAACATCTCTGCGTGTTGTTTAGCTAAATCAGAAGACGTGTTATCTGTTACTTTCGAAATGTTAATATTGATTGATTTCATGGTTAAACAGAAACTCTGGTCCTATGTTAATTAATTAACATTTCCAAACATGTTAAATTAACTTTAAAACAGATTGGACTCCTATAAAGTGTTAAAATTGATTCTGCAAGAGTCCATTTGAGACTTTTTGTTAATATGTATGATTTTACTGACAGAGGATTGGCAATAGACCTCTCATTAAAAAAAACCCAACCTCATACATATTGATGACAATTAGGGCGAAATGAATCTCAGTTTCAATTAAAGTTTAATTAACTGACCAGCCTTAGTAGAATACACATACCCACACGACACACACCTCCCCTAGACTTACAGCGTGCAACAAGGTGTGGTTTAATGGTATTCTCATCAACGGAACATGCTCTTTTTTAGTTTTTTTTTGGAGATATTACATTAAAAAAACTCCCACAACACCACCCCTCTCGCCACACTACGCAAAACTATACAAAATCAAACACCAGTTGTGGTTTAATGGTATTCTCATCAACTGAATATGCTCTTTTTTAGTTTTTTTTGGAGATATTACATTAAAAAAACTCCCACAACACCACCTCTCTCTCCACACTACGCAAAACTACACAAAAAACAAACACCAGTTGTCACTCAAGTCCAATTTCGTGCTATTGTGTTGATTTTTAATAGCTCCGCACAAAAGCAGTTAGGATAAATTTGGCTTTTCTCCCCTTCACTAATCAATACATTCACGAACAACCTGCCAGGCACTATTGTAGCTGTGTAACTTTACTTTTACTATTGAACGTTACTGTGTAGATCACTGCAAATGCCAATAAGAGACAGGACTGCAGCTGGGCTCTGGATATGTGAGGAAGTCCATTCCTGCCTCTCAATCCATCACCAATCAATGAATCACTCCACTCAAGTCTGTTAATACCACATGCACTTTATTACTATCAGAGTAAAAATCTAAGCACTTGTTTAACATCGGCGTGGCATCTGATTCTATTTTACACAAATTACAACATACTGCAGATGTGGATGCAGCCAAATTGCAGCTCCGATAGTTTAACATGGTTCTTGGGCCACTCTGCAGTCTATAGACATGCATTAGTTTGGGCTTTAGAGGATTATCTCTGCTTCTGTGTGTCAACAACGTGATTAGTTGATGATTGTCCAGTCTGTGCCGTGCAGCACGCCTGCAGCAGCCGACAAGAATACATTTAAGTCCTTGTCTCGCCATAAAGGCAAACGTGAGATAAAATTAAAGGTCCTATATTGCACCAAATTGACTTTAAACCATGTTACCTATATTCACCTCCTCAAAAACAGAGCTGGAGTAGTGTTTCGTTCCTTTATTGTTAGTCTGTCTACATTTCCAAAGAATAAAACGCTCTGTTCCACCTTTTGATTTCATGAATAGTTTTCAGCTCCGTTTTACCTTTTGTTTAGCAGAGATAATGGGTAATTCCAGGGTTGAAATTAAATGATTCAAGTAAGGAGTTTAAAAAGACAATGGAGCACTTCCTGTACCAGCACATGACGTCACAAGGTGGAGGGTTTTCCGGCTGACTTATTTTCCGAGAAAAGATGAGGAAACAACATTGCAACATATCAGAAAATAGCATCATATGAGCCCTTTAATGAATGTTTCCAATGCTTCTTTTGTTTTCTGTATATTAAATTAATTACATGCCGTTTATTATGTTTTGGATTGAAATTAATGAGAGCTACCAAAGTGTACAGACCCTAAGGATGTTTTTGTGTTTCTGACTATTGTGCTCCATCCATCACAACACTTTTCTGCTACCTGTTTGTTTCCATGGAGATGTTATTGCATTGCCTGGAATGTAACAGTAATGACATCTATAATTGAATAGCTGCAAAAGAGATACGTTTATGCTACACTGTGGAACATTCCAGGCAAAGCAGCAACATTTCCAGGGAGATCTAAACTAGAAAAAGTTACAAACGTGCACCTTTAAAGTTGAAATAGTAGACTGGAAGGACTAAAAGCTCTGTCTGTGTCAAGCCAGGTCCTGTGCTCCCATAAAAGTATTCACAGGAGTCTAGTCTATAATACACCTGTGTGCACTTGAAAATCCCGTCCCATCTCCACACCATGACCTAGAATAAGTGCGGTAGAAAGTGGTCATGGCATGCTTATTCTTCCTAACTGCATGAACTACAGATCATCTGTGGTCAAACCGAGGAAATCCACGGGGCTTCAGATATTTTCCGGAATTGGTTTTCTTTCCATGCTGTTTAAAATACCAGAGATGGTTGAAATGCATTGGTTACAAGACTCTAAAAGCATGTAATTTTCCTGAAGATTTTCACCATTCAAACAGGTGTCAATAGTGAAATTACAAGTCAGGGGAAATGACATGGTTTTAAAATCACAGCGTGCATACAGCAAACACGTGAGGTAAATAAAAAAAGTGCTTTGGTAATGCTTCGGAGACAAGCGCTCTATTCAAGCAGCACCCGCGCAGAACAAGTGGGGACATTATTTATAAGGTAAATAAAAACAGCATGCAAAGGTCTGCTCATTTCTTCGAACATATCCTCTCACAATAAAAGCTTGGTCATAAATTGTTCCAACTAGATGAAAACTCATTTGCAATTTTATAAGAACAGGGGAACAGAGGCTGGGAATATTCTGCAGCACTTTAGGCAACAAATTGACTGTGGTTTAGATCTACATTTCAGAAAGTTTTGTTCTCCTTGTTAACTGAATTTTCTGAATTTAAGTGAAATAAAAAAGCAAAATGTGATTACGCAGCTCCATTACAGGTTAGTAGTAAAACGGGATTGTGGATGTCTTAAAATAATGGACATTATTTTTCCTCAGATACACCTGGTGAGCAGTGCCCTTTATAGATGCAACTGTTCTGTAGTTATTTCAAATCTGCAAAGCCACGAGCAGCTCTGAACATACATACTATACATATTGATTGTGATTAAATTACAATTCGCAGACGACAGAGGACACATTTAATTTGACACTGTACAATGTTAATATTTTCTGCAATCCAGAATATCTGCCATACTTTTTGCATCATTTGTAAATAAAAATGTCCATTGCTTTTTACAAAATAAACCCAGAAAAGCGTAAAAATGCGTCTTCCTTGAAGCTGTGCAAAAAGGATTGACGGTGTGTTCGCAGCGGGACTCCAATTTTGAGAGATTGTACAACACGTAAGAATAATGTAATTTTAAATAAGCGCGTATTACAAAGGACTACAGTAGCTCCCCACAGGGCAGAGAGCGGGAAAAGGTGCTGTGTGACAAATCATTAAAGCCAAAGGAAGAAGAACAGGCCTGAGTGAGTAGCTTTAGTGTAAACGCTGGGCTTTGGGCACCTAATCCTCAAGGGGCCCCATCCATGACTAATCTTAAAGAGCCATTCTGCAGCTCACGACAGAGACATGGACGGTATCTCTGTGGTACGGGATATGATTTGACCTAAAAAAAACATAAAAAATCTTTTGGTTATTGTCTGGAGTTTATTTAAAAGTGCAATGTGTAACTTTTCTCAATATCTATTATTCAATTACAGGTGTTTTTATGGCTAAAAATACATTGGAAATATGCATTCTCACAGTAAATTGGCCTGTGTGTGGTCGCTGCTTGTCTCCGTGGAGATCAAACACCAAACTGTGGAACATTTCAGGCTTTGGAGACACAAGTCCATAAGTTACATAATATACCTTTAAATCTAGAATAAATTAAACAGATTTAAGTAAAGTTACATCATCTCCTATTTTACTGGTAAGAAGCAGTAGTACTGGAAACAACAAACAAGCCCACATGACGTTAAGTGTCTTGCCCAAGGACACATATTACCCTTCAGGTAGCTGGGTGAAAACTCTAACCATCCAGTAATAAACATTTAACAATTCTTCTTTTACCTGAGTATTACAAATAATTACATAAAAGGATATTCAGCAAAGATGTTAGCAGATGTAAAGTGATTGATGTGAGCAGATATTACAGGTTTACAGCTCTCGGCGAGTTGTGACGCATAAAAATGAATTCATGCAAATGTTTTAATCTGCAGCGAACAAAATGTCACTATTTCTGAAAATATATAAAAGGCGTTAATGAAGAGAGGGAAGTGAGGGGAGAAGTAGCTAAACTGCTGAGAGGAAAGGTGGGGCGTGTGGGAGGAGATGTCACAGTGCGTGTGGAGGTGAGTCTGCAGCTGGTTGATTCTGCATAGATTTAAAACACTATCAAAACTTTTTGTGTGTGTGTAGACAATAAAAGTGTAGTTGTTTTTTTTCTTCTATCTTGAGCTGAGAGAGTTAAGTAAAAAGGAAACAACACTGGACAAAGACTTTTCTATCATTCCATCATTCTTCATACAGAAATTGCAAGAAATCTTTTACTTATAGACATGGAAGAGCAATCTGTATCTTGCGTGCTATAAAAAGCAGGAGAAGATAGAAATGCCCATTGTGTGCAGGGTGACTACACACTAGATTGATTTGATGAATGAGAGTGAAAGGATGCATGCAATGATTATAAAGAAGCAAGTGCAATGGAAATGGTGGTCTTAAAAGAGGTCTGACAGCTACAGATGTGTTGGTAATTTCACTGTCTGGAGGGGACATATAGGGGAGTGGTCGGGTTGTCTCCGCTTTCTGAGTCATGTGTAAAAGCCCATTAAACTGTAAAGCATATAATAATGCATACTCTCTCTACATTCTGCAACAAAAGTCATTTCATTATAATAGAGCAGGTCATTTGTGAAACCCCCAAAAGGACCATGGCTGAAATGAGATTTGGCCCTCAACAAAATGAACCCCAGTCTATTGTAGTTTGGGGAGAGCCGGCGCGATTAATCTCTCGGGGTTTAGGCAATCTACAGTGAACAACTGGTACTAGAGACACCTGAAGAGTCATTTCTGCTACGTTACAGGAGGGACCATTGAGGCCCAAAACGTCTCCGAACATTAAACGCGTGCTCCTCTACCTTGCAGTGATGAAGATACTATTGTTGTCACAATATTAATATTTCAAACTCTTTATGATACTAAAGTCAATACTGATTTCAATATGATATAATAGTACTTGAATGGTGCACAGTGTAACATTTTAGGTTCTGATTGTTTCTGTGGAGATCTAATTGCTTTGTTCCACACGATGACAATAAATTTATATTGCATCTGTGAAACTGTGGAACACTGTACGTAATGCAATAACATCCAAATGGAAATAAGCAAGTAACACACCCTCCACCAGAAGTTACTTAGTGCCTATTTAGTAATAACATGTTGCCTTAAAGTTCTGATATAAACCAAGAGAATGTGATTTTTTTCAATACTGATACTGGGTCAAGAATATTTAGGTTAAATATTAATTTTAGTTTTGATTGGAGAATTACTCATTTTGACAGAAGTATACCAGCTATGGCGCAAATGTATCAACAATTCTATAACATAAAAAAGACAAATTCATGGAGTTCAGTAAAAAGTTATACTTTTAAATACTCTAGTAACCTAATCTGAAGACAGCATTCAGACAGCAATACGCAGTGCTCAAAATATAGTTTACAGCCAGAGCCAGGTTGATCCTCTGGATGTGGAAGTCTGACGCGCCAGGCCTCCGACATGTTCATTGGATAATGTCGTGCGTAAAAGAGATGCTACTTGAGGACTTGAGCTGCTCTCATGTGTCTGTGGTACAATAGGGACCAGATGTGTGAGATTTAACCGAGAGCCCGTCTTTCCTGTGGTACAAAGCTCTTGATGCACTTCGCTCATGTAATAGAACTGTGTATGTCTGTTTGTGGAGGGGGGAGCGCGCTAGGAGGAGAGACAGGGCCAGCGCAAACTCTCCTCCCACTTTGATCTGACTGAGCACCCAAGCTGTCCTCTTTAGTTTCCAAACGCAGGGGAAAATCTCCAACAAGGCGCAGCACTGAATACATGTAAAGAATAATTAAACAGAACTTACCCTCTCTATCTACTTCACCAGCCTGCAAAAGAGGAAGAAGAGGCGTGTTAAGCTCGATGCAAGCGTATTTGATGGCAGTAATAACGCTGTGCTGTGTAGTCTGAGGCGAGCCGGTGATGTGCAGCGCCTACTCATCTGGAGACCACAGAAACTTACAAAATGTCTCTTTTCGCGTCTTATGTAACGGGCCAGAAAGGCTTCAGTCATACGTGTGCAGTGTCAACATGCATTTGGGGAAGGCACAAACTAAGTTAAACGTGTCAAATGAACGCATTCTCTGCATATTAAGTGTTCTCAACGCGCAAAGAAAAAGACTTAGAGAGAGCCTTACCTTTGCAGCTGTAGTCAGACTAAATCCTAAAAGCAGAAACGCTAGTGACAGGATGGCCATCACGAGTTTTATTCTTAGAGAAAAACTGTATCCCAACGTCAAATGTTAAAATCAGGAAAAAATTAAGCAGGGAGAAGCGCTCTTTACGCAAGCGTGACCCGGTTCATTCAAAAAAGTTTTCCAACTTCAAAGTGAATGTGCACTGTGCCCCTGTGTAGTCTCCAAACGCAACGAACCGCTTAAGGTGTGATTCAGGAGGAACCAGGCGTCACTCTGACACGGGCTTTTGGTTCATAGAGTTGCTACTTTGAGGTAAGTCAGTCAGTCCCAGTCATCCCCTCTCTGCCGCCGCCGGACAGAGCTGCAGTGTGGAGCTCGTGAAACCTGGCACTAGGCTGCCCTGTCTAATAAAGTGCAAGACCAGCCCTGCCTGACGTCACACTGGCCCTTTTCCGAAGTTTGCAGAAGTTGGTGGGACAGGAGTGAGAGGGGAGGAGAGGGGAGGGCAGGAGGAGGAGGACCCCGACCCACTGGACGAGCAGCTCTCACTTCTTAACGGGGCACTGTCCACATGGCTTTCAGGATGGTGCAGTCTCTCTCCTGCATCTCTCTGTTCTTGAATGACACCCATAACTGCAACTTAAGACCTTAGTGTGTGTAATACCACTCATTGCACCAGTCATTGCACATTCTGAATAAATCTAAAATGATGTTCTCTGTGTCTGAAACTGAAGTGAAAATGTGGTCATATTGTTGAATGCGGTGGCACATGTGGACTCATAGACAAGCTAATTACGGCAATGACACTTGATTATTTTCCGTTTCATTAATTGTTACACCCAGAGATAGCAGCAACCGGATTAGAAATATGCACTAAATTATCATGGCTCAGCTGGAATACCAGAGCCAGTCACATCAGGGCACAGTTAGGACCTGCAATACCCTGGCTTCTCTGCGTATCTCCTAATAAAAAAATAAAAAATAAACTAAAATAGGCCTAATCTTAAATCTAACCCTAGTTGTAACCTTAACCATAGCCCCAACCTCACACATAACCCTGGCTCTTAATCTAAACTCCCAAACTAACCCTGCCAATGGTCTACATTTTTGTGCAGGTGTATAAACTTTTTTAAATCCAAGATGACAGACTTTCAATTTGTAAAGGGACATGGTTGCGATATATTTTTTGTTGCCATGATCCATCTGGCTTCTAAAATTGGTTTGACTACGCCAAACTTTATGAAGGACGTCCCATTGGCAAAAGCAAAGGCAAAGGCAAAGATTTTTGACTTATCGCCACGGCAACACAATGTGAATAGGGTGTGGGCATGAGACCATGTCACAGACTTGCACACCAAAGTTTGTATATCTATGACAAATAAAATGTTATTGTCACAGTTATACGGCCTATTTTTTCTAAGCATTTTTGAGCTATAAAAACACCTGTAATTGAAAGAAAAGTAAAGCAGACTAATGAAATATCCATAGAGACAAACAGGTCACAAACCCAAAGTTATACACTGCACCTTTAACACATAACTATTGGTCTCACGGTTATATATAGGCTCCTTACCTTGCTAGGTTGATTTTAGTGGCAGAATAAGCGGAGATGATGTCTCCCTTGGGGCACTAGTGAAGAGGTGGGTGCACTTTAGGAGGCCATGATTCTGCCATGAGCTGGACACAGGAGGGTTGGAGCAGAAACAAGAGCATGATTTATATGGAAGACGTGAGCATCTTTGCCCCATGTCGAGCCTCATTTTTATTTACAACCACAGCATCTTTAGAACAGCTTTGACTGAAAGCGCTGCCTCAGCCCTGACTGCCTGATTTACAGTAATGCAAATATTAATTCAGTTCATTTGCTCTGCTTTCCATTGCTCAAAGTCTGCAGCCTAAAGACACTTGTTTCTGACACTATTACATAATCAGTGGTGAAGGAAGTACTCAATCAATTAAAAAAAAAAAGTACAGGTAAAATAACAGATACCAGAGGGAGAAAAATAAAAGTATCACATGAAAAAATCTACTCAAGTAAAAGCATTAAAGTACCATAAAAAAAATGGATTAAATAGTTTTTTTCCTAGTTGTTTTTGTTTGCTCAAACTACAAATGTGTTAAAATAACCCCCAAAACTTTTTAGTAGTCTCAAACAATAATGAAAAGTACTTACACTTTATAGTCCTGCTCTCAAATGTAGTTCAAATAATAATTAAAACATCATTATTACTATTGTGGTGGCTGTATTCCCCATATACTGAACATCTGTGTCATAACTCTGCATTAATATTCATAAATATTCAATCATCTGAATTGGTTTCCCATGAATGGTTTTGGAAAGCAACACTTCCCCACAGAGTTTAAGAGCAGCGCAGTGAAACACGGAGCGGTGGAAGCAGCAGTCACAATCACATTCACTGTTCAGCGCATCATTACAGACAGTACGATCGCCTCCCTCCTCCTGCCGCTGCACTGCTCCCTCTCAATAAACGCCCGGGGCTGAGACAGGAGACCGCTGCGACATTTGCATATTAATGTATAGACAAAAAAGTATTCACTGTTTGGAGGGAATCATCAGGCTGTGCAATACATAAACTTACTGGAATCACAATACATGCATGGGACAGAAAACTTTGTGGAAGGTCCATAAAAGTACTCTAAAAAGTAATTTCTGCAAGGTAAAGGATGAAATACGTACTATGTAACTTCTTAGGGGTCCATCACCTGCTTATTTCTACAGATACGTCATATGTCTCTACCCGCGATTTACATTTATTCAGTTACAGGTGGTTTTATAGCTCAAAAAACATAAAAAAGTGTATTCTGACTGTGAGTGGGACTGCTTCTCCACAGATCTAATTTGTAACTTGGTCTGATTTGGTCTCCATGAAGGTTTAATAGCTGTAAAAGCTGTAAATACTGTAAAACACTCCCTGGAGAAAAGCATTTGATGAACCCTCCACCAGACAAGTTATATAATGCACCTTTAAGTTGAAGTAGTTTTTAATGCCATAAAGAGGTAGTAGATGTTTGGCCCCATGTGCTAAAAGACTAAATAAGGTCTTAATATTAAAAAAAAAGAAAAAGTTAACTGTCTGCCTTGGAAAATGAATTCCTTCTGTAACGCTTCGCTCGCCTGATATTCATTTAGCTGCAGCGATGCACTGGGAAGCTACAATTAGAAAACATCTATTGCTTTTTCTTAGGCAGGAAGATGGATGTTTGCTCTAATTTCACGTCATTATATATCGAGTTCGGAACCACAGTACAAAAAAATACGCTCTTGTTTGGTCCTCTCCGCGTGGGAACATTTATATAATCCAAAATAGCGTTATTAATTAGCTCGAGCTTTTTCTCACTTGCCGTCATAATTGTTAACACATTGCTTGAAAAGATGTGCGGTGTTGTTGATGAGAAACATGATCTGGTTATTGTAAGTGTCAGCTGTGATGGGCTGTGCAATGAATTATATAAAACACTTGTGAGGGTGAGTTTGTTTTTTTATGGCCAGCAATATGTCAGACCCATAGACAGTATAAATGGACAGAGTTAACCCCCAAACAGAGCGTGAGGATGGGGCAAATCTGTAACTCATCTCTCTGTAACTGTGTAATGTTTAGCCCACTCTACATAATCATGTTTTTATTTAGATGTTTTTCTCCATAAAAAAAAAAATCCTCTTCCTAAAATGGACCTCATCTCACATCTATTACTACAACGTCACGCTCCCTCAGTCCACTTTTTATGGTCAGACCAGTTCTTTATGCATTTCAGACATGTCCAGGGCTCCACTTTGACGTCAGGTCTTTTCAGTATTTTTTATACCGATATTGAACTATTAATAAGGTTTAGAATGTACTTAGAACTGAGCAAGGTACTAGTAATTCTATAAGCAAAGGTGAACGGCACATTTATCTTTAGAATAACAAATCAGAGTGGAAGTGTGGAACTGATGAACATGTACAGTGCTTATTAAATTATGTATAGTTTTTCTAAGGTTTCAGAGACTCCAGGCAGTTTATCTCATTGATTTGGAACAGTACGACCAGAGGAATGTCAGTTTGGAGATTGAACTATTGGAGGGTTACAGCTGGGAGATCCATAGATCCAAATTTGAACAAAATAGTACACAATCCTAGATGGCAGAAAATACTCACACGTTATATTGCAGTAAAACCTCTCAAGATGTACACCAAGGACACTGATATGAAGTGTGCAGCCTTCACTGTGGACAGGCTTGTAAACGATACAATAAGCTGAAGGCCCACATTGATCCCCTTCTACCTCCACGTTCTTGGGTGAATGAGCTGCCACTTAGATGGAGCACTTCTGCTGCACTTTGGCTTTGGAGGACACATGACCATACATCACCACTTTATTGGGCACAAGCAAAGAGGTGTGTGCTGAGACATTTTGTTCACTCACATCTGCCCAGGATAAGGATGTCAGTGTGTGTGCCAAGGTGCACACAGCCCAGAGTGCAGGGCTTGTTAAACAGACCTGATAAGAATCAGAGCACAGGGAAGCCTGCTGTGCTGTGGGCGTCTGTCTTTGTTTGCCACTTTCAGCTGAACTCTGGAATGACTGTGTGGAGAAACAGAAAGGAGGCTGATGTAGAACAGGAACTAGATCGTCTTTAATGAAGACATTAGCACTTAAGTAAAACATCTTCCTCAGATGGAGGAAGGGTAAAATCCCAAGTCCCAGAGTCACTGTTATGACATGGGAAGGTCTGAAATATTAAATCAATAAAATAATATGATAGACACTAGTTAATGATTCAGAGTGACAAAGGCACAAGACCCAGGGATGTGTAGCAGAACTGATGGTTTCCTGGTTTGTTAGTAAATCTACTTCCTGCTGGTGACTGAGCAGCTGTAGACATGCAGCGCCTTCATTTCTCAGTGCAACATCTGGACTTCCTCCACATCCAGACAAATCTGCAACATACACAGGTAATTACAAACAGGCCTGCAACAAAACACCATTTGCTTAGATAGCATGACACACTACATTACTATATTACATGTGCACAACATGGCCATATTGTTTTATTTAGATCAATCTAAAATATTTACAATTCTTTGATTGTTTTTCTGGTATTCATAACACAAGTTCTTTGTTATAACTTTTTATTTGGACAATAAAGCTAACAGCAGGCGCCCATTTCCTGTTTCTTTCTGCTTCCTTGTAAAACTCTCAACATCCTACTCTAATATGCCTTTTCATTTGAGAAAAGCTTTCAAATCTCAGCCTGAAAAGACGTACATCAGAGAAAAAACATTTTCTTTTAAGTCTACTTTTGTTATGTGGCAGTGTTTCATTTCAAATGGCAAATCTTTTGATAAAGAGGATAGTAAAACAAATTATTAAAATTATAGCACACTACTGTTTGAAATTTCACATCTACAGAGACAGTGGTTGTTTGTGATCTGTAGCACTGTTTAAATAAAAGAAAATCAACAGGTCTATACACATGCATAAGGTAAAGGTTAACTCTGAAATGAGGTTAACTCATGCTAACTCATAAGCATTGGCAAGCCTCGTTCATATTTTACAACTATTACTAAAATACTCATAAACACAAGAAAAATACATCTCTTTTCATCTTGTGAGCTGTTTCAAACATTGTCAAATATTTCAAAGAAAAAAATGTACATCACAAATAATTATAACGATTTTGTCCAAACACCATTGTTCTAAAAGACTTTGATTACAGCGGGCACGGCACTCATGGTCTCAAAAATGAGTGGATGTTTTTAAACAAACAATTTTAATTTGTATTCTTGAGCAGAGTTGTGCTCCCCAGCGAAGGAGTGGGTCGGAAACTCCCCAGACTGCGCTGAATGGCTTACCTAATTACAAGACATAGGTATGTGCTTTCAAAGTCGTGTCTCTAAAACAACAACGATTGGGACAAAGAAGACCCCCCCTCGCATTATAAAAGGGGGAGAGCCCAGCCATTTGAGGGAAGGCATCTGGATTGTTTTCTTTCTTTGACTGATGCTTTGTCCTGATTCCAAAAGTCCCATTGCACAATGACTGATGACGTCCACTGGCACAGTCCCACTCTCTATAGGCTCAGAGCTGCTTTGTGTCCCCAGTGTCTCCACAACACAGGAAAAATGTATAGGGCAATAAAATGTCCTGAAGAAGGCATTCCAGTAGAGGAGGGAGCTGATTGGACATAATTTAGAACAAATGTTGTCTTATATGAACGGGGCCCATAGAGAACGCACACTGCAGTGGTATGATTATGTAAGAATCAGCAAGACTAATAAGACTGTTTTAAAGTGCACAAAGGAACAACTTTCCATGTCACTAAGTTTTCATCTCACCATTTTAAAATATACAGGGGTGAAATAAGTTCTACACATATGCACTAAAAATAAGTATTATTCTTATATCATTTTTTTCCTTTTTTTTTTTTCAATTTGTCTCTACAAACCTAATAATAAGGTGTTTGAGCTGTTTGCCTGACCAGCCAGTCTCTTCTAAATTCCATTCAAATCCAGAAGGGGCTGAAATCAGGCCATAGAAAAAACCTCAGTTATAAGAGTAAATACTTCATAGAAAAACTAAGTAATAGAAAATCCATATCCATTATATGTTTTTTCTCCCTTTTTACATGTGAATAGGCAGATAAGACAGGAGTACAACTATTCGTCATTTTTCCGATGCAATAATAAATTATTAAATTTGAACATAAAACCTCATGTTATTTGCAGCTATATCCTGCCGTCTCACAGGATGTGGTTGGAACAGGCTTTGACTAAACTCTTGGAGAACCTTTTGTTGTCACTTGGTTTGATTCAAATTGATTTTTTTATTCACTTTGTGGTGCCTCATCATTCACCAGGATTCGCCTGCTAAATTCCAATTTAGACTCACCAAATTTCAAAATATGCCAAAAATAATGAAGACTCAAAATGGCTTGGTCCATTATACTATCTATAACTGTGTCCTTATTGTTCGCTTAGATCCTCATGAAGTTTGTTCTTTTCAGACCAAAATAAGAAGATCTTTTTTGGGTGTCTCTCTTGTGGCAAAGTGCACTTGGACACATGGTGACTTCTGCTGACACTGGGAAGAGAAACACAGTGAGTGAACACACACAGGGCCCTCGTGTTCTGTTGCTAAAATCTGTCCCTCTCTCCAGAGAAGCGTCCTCTTCAAAAATATGTCCCTTTCCCGGGAGATGTCGCCTCCGAGCTCCTCCCCAAACACTGGACTGTGTCTGCTCCAAAACAACTCTGCTCCGTGGTCAGTGTGTGCAAAGGGGAACGGCAGCATGAATCATCCTCACAAGCACTCTTTTTAAATACATGATACAATAATCATAATACAATCCTTATCATTTTAATTTAGAATGTAAAGGATAGCATTTTATTTTATGACACAAATACAAAACAGCATTGTGTTCCAAAGCAAGAAAAATTATCTGATGAAGGCTTTTTGCCAAAACTACGACGGAACATAATATAACGGAGTATAAAGCTCACATAAAAATAAATTATGCAGGCGCAACAAGAATAAAGGCATAACATTTGGACATTAAAGTCATTATATTATGAGAATAAAGTTGAAGCCAGAAGTTCAAAAGTTGTACTTTAACGAGAATAAAGTCACAGTTTTACAAGAATTAAGTTTTAATTTTATGAGAATAAAGTCGTAAATTTATGAGAATAGTGTCAAAGTCAAAATAAAGTTGTAATATTTATGAGAATAAAGTTGTAATAAACGTGAAAGAAGCAAAGAGAACTTTCTCCTTTACAGGGATTTCTACTGTCTTTTCAAAACAGCAGGGAATTACTCACCCATATTGTTTTATTGTTAGTATGTTCAATATTTTGGGTTTTTGTTTTTCCTATTACGATCTACAGACAAAGGGAGTGTGTGCATTGTGTTCTGTTGCTCACATGTGCTCCTTATGGGTTCAGGAGCTTAAATGTGCCTATGGCTAATTTGGGAGCTGTGGGTAATGGAGCATAAAAATGTTCCTGGTCAGTTTGGTCTATGCTGTATTTGACCAGGTTTAGACAAACTCATCGAGAGGAAGACTAATTGGGGATAGCGCCACACCGAGCTGCTCTGGCTGACCCTGTCCAATAAGGATGTAGTACACAGAGAGTGCAACGTGGGGATGGAGAGTGCAGCGTGGGGATGGAGAGTGCAACGTGGGGATGGAGAGTGCAACGTGGGGATGGAGAGTGCAACGTGGGGATGGAGAGTGCAACGTGGGGATGGAGAGTGCAACGTGGGGATGGAGAGTGCAACGTGGGGATGGAGAGTGCAACGTGGGGATGGAGAGTGCAACGTGGGGATGGAGAGTGCAACGTGGGGATGGAGAGTGCAACGTGGGGATGGAGAGTGCAACGTGGGGATGGAGAGTGCAACGTGGGGATGGAGAGTGCAACGTGGGGATGGAGAGTGCAACGTGGGGATGGAGAGTGCAACGTGGGGATGGAGAGTGCAACGTGGGGATGGAGAGTGCAACGTGGGGATGGAGAGTGCAACGTGGGGATGGAGAGTGCAACGTGGGGATGGAGAGTGCAACGTGGGGATGGAGAGTGCAACGTGGGGATGGAGAGTGCAACGTGGGGATGGAGAGTGCAACGTGGGGATGGAGAGTGCAACGTGGGGATGGAGAGTGCAACGTGGGGATGGAGAGTGCAACGTGGGGATGGAGAGTGCAACGTGGGGATGGAGAGTGCAACGTGGGGATGGAGAGTGCAACGTGGGGATGGAGAGTGCAACGTGGGGATGGAGAGTGCAACGTGGGGATGGAGAGTGCAACGTGGGGATGGAGAGTGCAACGTGGGGATGGAGAGTGCAACGTGGGGATGGAGAGTGCAACGTGGGGATGGAGAGTGCAACGTGGGGATGGAGAGTGCAACGTGGGGATGGAGAGTGCAACGTGGGGATGGAGAGTGCAACGTGGGGATGGAGAGTGCAACGTGGGGATGGAGAGTGCAACGTGGGGATGGAGAGTGCAACGTGGGGATGGAGAGTGCAACGTGGGGATGGAGAGTGCAACGTGGGGATGGAGAGTGCAACGTGGGGATGGAGAGTGCAACGTGGGGATGGAGAGTGCAACGTGGGGATGGAGAGTGCAACGTGGGGATGGAGAGTGCAACGTGGGGATGGAGAGTGCAACGTGGGGATGGAGAGTGCAACGTGGGGATGGAGAGTGCAACGTGGGGATGGAGAGTGCAACGTGGGGATGGAGAGTGCAACGTGGGGATGGAGAGTGTAACGTGAGGATGGAGAGTGCAATGTGGGGATGGAGAGTGCAACGTGGGGATGGAGAGTGCAACGTGGGGATGGAGAGTGCAACGTGGGGATGGAGAGTGCAGGGGAAGGGGATGGAGAGTGCAATGTGGGGATGGGGATGAAGGGGATGAAGAGTGCAGTGTGGGGATGGAGAGTGTAACGTGAGGATGGAGAGTGCAATGTGGGGATGGAGAGTGCAACATGAGGATGGAGAAGAGTACAACGTGGGGATGGAGAGTACAACGTGGGGATGGAGAGTGTAACGTGGGGATGGAGAGTGCACGGGAAGGGGATCGAGCACACGTCACTCATCACTAACAGACCAGATCATCCCCGTGGGGATTTCCTTGCTCTGTTCTTGTGTGGTTCGAGTGAGCTATGCCTGTGTGCATCTCTCTTTCTCTCTCTCCGAATACAACTAAGACTAAACCGGGCAGCTCCCCGTGTCGTGACCATAGACTGAAGAAGTGGATTAAGTGAGTGACGTCACCACAGCGTCCAGCGCCGCTCAGATGAGGCTCGTGATGCTCACGGTTACAGGAGCCAGGCTCTATGTTATGAATAGGATTTTTTTGACAAACAAAATAGCAAAAAAAAGGTGCAGAGGGGGTTAACAAGAACATTTTAAGATCAAGATGACGAGGCTCACTTCAGCAGGTACAGAGAGAAGAGCTGCTGAGAAGATCCTAGTGTAAATCAATGGGAGCCAGAGTCAGAAGAGCCGGAAGATTCAGAAGAGGCTCCTGTCGCACTTCCTATTTGACACGCAGTGATTAGCGCGTTATGTCCATTCATATATACAGTCTATGGCTGCACAAAACCAGCAGCACAAATGCAGTGTCGCTTTAAAGTACTTAGACTAATGTGGTGATGGTCAGTATTTCAATCAATCAATATTTGTGCATAAACCCCAGTTTAAACTAAAGTTTGTCGAACAAAATGCTCCAAATTCTCTATAACGCACCATATTCTTGTAGTATTACAACTTAATTTTTACGTCGACTTTATTCTTATAAAAATTACGACTTTATTCTTGTAAAATTACAACTTAATTCTTGTAAAATTATGACTTTATTCTCATAAAATTATGACTTTTTAAGATTAAAATTACAACTTTTTCAGGCTTCTACTCTTTTTCTCGTAATATTACAACTTTAATGTTGAAATGTTACGACTTTATTCTATTCTAATTTATTTTTTTTAATGTGAGCCTTATACTCCGTCGTAGCTCCTTGCATTTCTCATCTCTACATGAGTTTAGGTGTTTTCTGCTCCTTTTGACAAACACAAACACAAACAGCATGATAATAAAATGCAATTACACGATAAAAAACAAAACATTTCTACTTTCATGGTAATATGATTAAGCTGTTAAGATGTATCATGTTATGAATTGCAAAATGCACTTATCTAATTTCTCACCATACTATTGTATTCTTATAAAGAATACAAATTAAGGTTTAAGTTAATAGTACCTTCAAGGACTTAGGTTTTTTTTTTTTTTTGCCTTTTACTGTGGCTCTAATTCAGCTCAGATCATTCTTAGTGGGTGGTGAAAGTTAGAACTGGAGGGCCATTATGTTTGAAAAGGGATTTGTTACAAAGCCGTGAAATACAGCGTAATAAAAAATGTGTTTAAGACTTTTTGTACTGATTCTGCCAGACTGCTTGACATTATTATGTTATTATCCTGCATGAATGTAGTGAAAGACTGAGGGTTAATGGAATTCAGAGGGGCAAATAGCAGGGAGAACAGGACATTTTAAAGGGACCGATCTGCTAACCACTCGGCCACATATTAGGTCTTTTATGTTACTTTATAAAGACAAAGTACATTTAGTGAGACTAGCTATGTATACACACTCAAAATCTGATTATTGAGTTCTGTAGTTGTCAATCAAATGGAATTATCTATACAGCAATATAGAGAAATGATTTAAGATTATCAGACATTACAAAAATATCTAGGTTTAATTACATTTTAATTGAGTTATCACAAAGTATTCTCAGATATCAGCAACTTCATTGAATAAAAGGTTTGTATTTGTCAAGACTTTTAGCATGAAAATCGTGAGAACATCCAAAAGCAAACAAAGCCAAAGTATACGGCAGCAAATCTTTTCTTGGATTACACTTTATTCACAGGAATCCAGGAATTTGAGACGTTCTCTTCTTTCCTCTCTTTGTGATTTGTTGTTTTGATTCCAATAATCCTTGACATTATCTTTGCCTCTTTCACTTTGGTGTTTTTGGTACATTTTCTAATTAGCTTTGTTTTTCCTTTAGGCAATTATTTAGAAAAGATAACAGGGTCTTTAAAAGTAGATTTAACCAAGTTAGCCCAGCAAAAGTGATTCTAGCTATATTTGCATGTGTGTCTTTTGTAGCTAATGAAATAAATTCTCCTTATTCTGCTCCACGGGGAAAGCTGCTGCTGCCGGCGTCCTGCATTCCTGGATCTTCACCGCGGCTGTCCAGTTACTACGGAAACTGAGCTTCCAACTGTCTGTGCATTTCAACAGCTCTTTGCACTGCATCATGGGAAAATATCTGGACATAGATCCACAATAAAAATGCGTGTGAGGAATTGAACAATTTGTTTCCTCCATAAAATCTGCAGTAAAATAAATAAGGTAACGTTTAGACTGGAATTCTGCTCTTGTCAGTGCATTGAGATAAAACACACATGTCCACTTCTGCACTGTGTAACTTTTTTGTGGGAAGGCCCATCGCCTTTGCTTTATCTGAAATACGTGGAATTACACTATTCAGTGTATTTTTGAACAAGAAACCCTTGTATTTTTTTATCTGCATAGACATGCACAATTGCCATAATTGTTGTAACTAATAATTGTAGTAACTAAACTCAGGCTGTATCCACACCTAAAAGTACTCCACACTATAACAAAAAATAGTTCAGTAATTTTAGTTTGGTCCACAAACTTTTGGTTTCATAGCCCCTTCCTAAAGCCTGGACTCCTGGGCTTTCCCTGGAGCTGTCTCTTCTGTTAGTTTGAGGCTAGCCTGCCTCATACACAGAGAGCATTAAAAGTGAAAAGAGGTGCAGAAAAGTTGTACTTTGTTCTGAAAAGTACAAAGGAGAGATCTGAAGTAATTGTCACAATTGGCTGCAAGTCACATCAAGTGAAAAGTGACCATCTGAAGTATCATTAGCAGGGGGTAGACTTTAGTGTAGACACGCAGCATCTTTTCTCTTTACATATGAGTAAGCGCGCCTTTGAGAGTGGATTATAACTCAATGTGTGCTTCTTCTCTCATGTTCACATGACCTGCACACAGGACCAGGCCCTGGTCTGGGCAGAGACCATGTCTGTTCAGACTATATGGACTATATATGGACTAGTTTGAAAATCCTGACCAAATATTGTGAAAGCTCAACGTACAGGTGAGCAAAAGCAGGTGTGTAGATCCATAACACAATGAGCCTTTTAATGGGGTCACCAACCATCATATTCACAATCATATTTTGGACTGGTAAATATTTATTTAGAACTCTGATGTCAGTGGAAACTCTCAGGAGACTGAATGAAAAGCATCTCTGAATGTTTGAGAGGGCATTAAAGAAACATAAATGCAGAACAATTTTCATATGAATTGCTATGAATATTTTAGAGAAAAATATAACTTTAAGTGGAAAAGCAAGCTTTAGACACCAAAAAGTGTTTATCCTTAGAAGTCATGTTTGAATTTTCCATGAATATAGGCTTATATTATAATAGTTTTAAACCCATTTGTGTTTGCAATCACAACATGTGACACACTAATATGAAAAAGCAAATACTAGAAAAATCAGATCAGCCTCATTGCACAATACTATCTTAACTGCTGCAGGTTTTCCTGACTACCCCGGGTCTTCTGCGTCTTAGTCACTTCCCACAAACCACTGAAACAATGGGGAGTAATGAGCAGGCAGCCTGACTTTTAATGTCTCATCACTTTCGCAGAGGTTTAGGGGAAACACTTGTAAACTGAGCATTAAAGCCCTCGTAGAGCCAAGTAGGCCATGTTCTTCAGTCTGACACGTCACCTTGTAAAGACATCAAAAAGACTGCCACACAAGCATCGATCCGCCTACTGCACCACACTTCAGTGCAGCTCATTAAAATTTGTCCTGTTGTGTCAGGAATTATTCCCGGGTTTAGATTAGCTGCACACGTGGCAGAACACTAGTATGATGTGTACCTTTGTGTGAATTCACTTTCTGAGGTCAAATGTTTATGGGCTGTACTGTTCCCTGCCAGAGGAGCGTGGATGTAGAGTCAGGGTAACTCCTAAAACGCTTACATGGTTCCTTTTTAAATATACTAATACACATAATAATTACCTAGAGGACACATTTTGGCCTCACTTGAAAGCACCAAAAGTCTCAAAAAAGGTTCTGACTTGGTTTGGTGGGATAGTTAATACCTGTGGTAAATATCAGAGTTTTACATCAGTTAAGTGTCAGTTTGTGGCAAAAAGTCCAGCAGAAAAGTACAAAAATATAGAAAGTAACTGAGCTGTAAAATGAATAACCTCATATCATCAGCACAGAAAATTCCATCTTAAATGTTGGTACAATTTATGGCCAAGAAACAGTTTTTCTGACAGTATGAATCAAAATGACATTATGGCTGACAAACATAACAGCTGTGGAATTGCCTCTGTGATTGTCACATCGGCTGCCCAGGAGGTACAGTATATGTAAGTGTATGTAAGAAATAGGCAATGAAGATGACAGAAATAGAGAATATATTTATTTTGTGCATTTTACATCTCTAATGATAAGGAAATTACATGTGATTCAATATATTGAGATAATTCAAAAACAAACAAAAAGAAGAAGAAGAAAGGAGGACAGATTGGCCCTTAAGGTGAAATAAACATTTTATTTTGCTCAGATTGACTGCCTCGTGCTTCCTGGCTTCTTTCTGAGTGCATTGTTAGGACCGCACTGAACTGTCAGTGTCAAGTTCTTGAATATATTTTCATGACTTCTTATTTCAGAGCCTTCCTACTCAGTTTAACCTTTCAGAACCCGCCTCCCCCAGAGCTCTGCCAACTGCAGGCCCAGGGTGTTTATGCACTTCACATGTTTTCTCTTATTCTGTAACTGTATAACATTGTGCAAATGAAAATAAACATCCAAAATGATTTAGTTTCACTGTGCTGCTTTTGTATTCAGCACAATTCTTCTCTGAAACTAAACCTATTATTATTATTATTAATGTTATTCTGCACATAATGTGTGATTTTAGGTTCAACACACTCACTGTCCCCTTTACTCCAGGTCACACAGATCCATTACTTCATCTCCTTCTCTAATACGCTCACTCATCATATGCAAACAGATTTCCAGCTATATCCTTCAGTCCCAGGATCACTTCCTCATGTCAGTTTGCAGAGCCTTTAATGGCTGGAATCAACTGCAAAATCCACTGTGCACTTGAGAGCTGGTTTCTCTAAACTCTTTTAAATCTATGTTCATATTGGAGAATAACTCATGTGGATCTTAATATTTTGATTAAAATGAGTGAACAAAATATATCACTATGAAATCACCCATTGGATCTTGGTGCAGGACAGGTTATTTCATAATCTCATTGTAACTATACTATATAAATATAAATAACTACTGTATATAAATATCTGTCATCTCAAATCTTTCTCCTGGTCTGCAAAAAGACAAGTCCTATCAGATCTGAAAACCTGAAAGGGATCGATCTGGTTCTAACAGACAACAGAGAGTGAAGGGAAGTTGTAAAAGTAGAAATATTATTGCTGTTTACAATGAATAAAATGTAAAATGACAATCTTCCTATATTACCCTTCAAAAAACAATGGCTTCTCTAATTTTCTAATCTAATTTTGGCCTGTTGTAATAAAGCACAGATTGACACTGGCAATGAATCCACTTTCTATTTGTTTCAGACTTGCTCATGTTAAATTCTCCTTGTTTAGTACAAACTTTAAGCCAACCCAGTAAAAAGTAAGTAAGTTGTGAGGATTTGCAAAAGCAAATGTGATGAAATGTAGCTGTTGGACTGTTCTTCAAAAATGCACAAAATGGGTTTAGCACGGAGATTTTGCAAGATCTTGTTTTTTGTAAAAAAGTGTGTTCTAAGGAAATTTTAGGACACCAGCAGCTTTGGAACTTTGGAAGGAAAAAATAGCATAAAACATGATCCCTAAAAGTCAGACAGTCAGCAGACACTTTTGCATTTTATTTTGTGTGCACACTTGACCAAAATGATGCTCCCAAGTACAAGTTTTATTTAATGTGATCTCAAGTTCTGTAAATCATCCCCAAAAGCCACAAGGGGCAAGTGAAGGGGCAAGTTTTGGAGTGTTCTGAGTCTCTTATCCAGGTGTTTGTGAATGAAAGAGGCGTTTATATATAAAAAAAAAGTTGAATTGTGGCTAAGCTATACATGTTATGCTGTTGATACTTTGCAGTGGGGGTGTCCTACATGGATCTCTAATGGTGAAATGTTTAGGCGTAACCATGGTGACACAAAGCTCACATTAGCAAACACTACCAGCACAATGGCTTTTAGTAGCTCATTCTAAAAAGTTTTAAAATTGTCTCAAGAAAAACTACAAAATGGCTCTAACGGCGCATTTTCAGAAGCCTGTGATCAATATAAGTGCTCGTGGTCCTGTTTAGGAGTTTGATTTTCAGCAAAAAATCCTACTTCAGTCACAAAACTTCAGACAGAGCAGGGCATACAGTTAGCCTCACACCCATAGGGAATGTTGATACCGTCAGCTGCTGCAAAGTGTCACTTTTGGGTCGTGATTAACTCTATGAAATATGAGGCAGGGGCGAAGGGTTTGAGCCCCCGGTGGCTTCAGCTAAAGTCTGTATTGGGACAATAAAAGATCCCTGTGATTTGCCTCCTAACTAAGTCCCTCACAGATCTACATTTTGTTCACTTTCAGCAGTATTTGACGTGACACTAAGAACCTCTCAGGAGTGTTGTGCTTTGTTGCCACGGGCCCAGGTGGGAGAGAAACAGCACACTGGCTTTTAATAGCTCAATGATTTTCTGTGGCACTTGTCAGAGCCAGCTCAGCATATGACTGAATATACCTGTTACACAATCTGCCAGCAGCCTGAACAAGCACATAAAGGCAAAGATGAAAAACACTTATGAGGGCTGGAACGCCGGAGAAATCGGACACAACCGCCTTCCCACACTAAAGCTACACTATATTCTGCATACAAGACACCTGGGAGAGAATTCGTGACATTTTTATCACAAGATATTTAGTTATAAGCTTGTATAACCGAGCTCTGCACTTGTGAATATGTTGAATTATTTGAACACACAGTAGAGACATATTGCTGCAATATTAATGTGTTTGACTAATCCCTTACTTACACCTTCCCCTGCTCGATCCAGATAACTCCCATTTGAATAGACTCGGCTCCGACCTGAATTCATTGTGCCCGGCTGCTCCCTGTGACATTGGGACAAGTGGAGGTCCAGATTAATGAGCTCTGCAAGGAATACATCGCTATACAGTGTGTTTTAAACAGGTGGCCAAGTGAGGAAGAGATAAAATGTTATAGTGACAGGGCAGCAGATATAACCAGGTCTTCGGTAATTCCATATTAGTACCATATGGCATCAGGATAATAATCTAATGCTCGTGACAGTGAGGTAAAATACATCCCAATGTGGCTCCACCTCAGGTCATTTGTCATATCATCATGTGAGGGATGGGTCCTCAAAGCTGCACATACTGTAAGTGCTTTGTAATGTAAAACTAAATACTATTCAGATTCAAGTCATTAAACAAGAGATAGAGAAAGAGAAACAAGAGAAAATCTTCTTTGTATTTGGGTGTGGTTCAGGTGAGCTGGGGTTCATTGGAGAGGAGAAGAAGGAGGAGAAGGAGGAGAAGGAGGAGAAGAAGAAGAAGAAGAAGAAGAAGGAGGAGGAAGGAAAGGAGGAGAAGGAAGAGAAGGAGGAGGAGAAGGAGGAAAGAAGAAGAAGAAAGAGGAGGAGGAGGAGAAGGAAGAGAAGGAGGAGGAGAAGGAGGAAAGAAGAAGGAGGAGAAGAAGGAGGAGGGGAAGGAGGAGAAAAAGGAGAAGGAGGTGAAGGAGGAGAAGAAGAAGAAAGGAAAAGAAGGAGAAGGTGTTGGTCTTGCTCCTGAATCTCAGTAATCCTACTTCAAATTACCACCTGTAGTCCCTGAATTAAACACGTGAAAACAGGAAATTGTACAGAAATAACAATCAATCTCCTACTGTGTAAAACAATGTCTGGTTGTTTTATAATTTGACTATTGTTGTGTTTGTTTGTTTGTTGTGTTTGTTTGTTTGTTTGTTTGTGTGTGTGTGTGTGTGTTTGTTATGTTCTATATGGACTCACTGGAGCATGAAATAAAGCTTGACAGACTGATTGATTGACTGACTGATGTATCTATTGCTTAAGAAGTAATTGAGAGGAAGAAAAAATTTAGCAACAAATGCATTTGTTAAAAGGAAAGTGTTTGTTTGTTGTGGTGTTATTGTATCACTCTCATCTTTCAGCGCCCTGTGTTTCTGTACATGGCCACTATCCTCCTAGTGGTTTGCATAAATATTTTCCACAGCAGCATTCTGGTAGTACTTGTATACTTGCATCAGACTGCCCACCGGTGTAATCTCTGTCACAATCTTCAGCTCTACCTGTCAGCCTAACATTTACTCTGCTGTTAAATACAGCAATTTTCTTTTAAAAACAGTCATTCAGAGCAGCATGCACCATTTTAGACACTGTCCAATGCATTTCCATACAGGTAGGAGCTTTCTCACACTAGTCCAAATGGATGGTTAGTTTAATGCTGTGTGATATCTTCCCCTCTCTCTTCACACCCCTCACATGATCTGCATGAGCTCCACTGTCTGCACACCCTGGAGGATTATAGGAATGCATGGCCTGGCTCTGCCTTCATGCCTGCTGAATATTTGGTTTGGAGGGTATGTGGTCAGACAGAATCAGCTCCTGTCTACTTCTCAAAGTCACTTCTGAAACACAATTTTTCACTTTTTATTTGCAGTAACAGTTTTGAAATGATTCAGTGTTGCCATGTTTGACAGAAGGAATGTAGGTCAAGAAGAGCAGAATTTACAGTAGATCAATCTGCCCCGGCACATTTCTCTAAGTGCTGTCATTACAGTGACGGCACAGGGACCAGACCATTTAGTGCTGAAATGATAGATGAGTCTCTCTGAAGAGCACAGGTGCTTCATGAATTTCTATCAAACATTTCTGTGGATGCAAGCAAGTCTGCTTTATAATAATTGACCAGGTTTCAGAGAGGTGTGATTAAAGATCATTTATAAGGCCGATATTAAAACTTCTTCTTACAGAGAGGGTACTGAAATGTGACATCATCAAACCCCAGAGGCCCCAGTGGAACTAGGTTTAGTTTTTATTTGCTTCACTATTGGATCAGTCCTTTTCTGTGACTGCTCATCATTCGCCCCACTGCTTTAACATGAGCCATCACACAATCATCTAACCCCGAAACTTATTTACATGACAACAGTGTTCAGGCCATCAGAGCCCCATGATGCACAAGCACACGCTTTCTTCCTTGGTGCTATGCTCATTTACCTGTGGCTAAGTGTACCACAGGAAGACAATGCTCGCTGGAAGCAGCAGAGAAAATCATTCTGTGCAGCCGAGAGACCAAGGGTCACCTGCAGAGACAGGGGCAGGAGCAGAAGTGTCGGGCTGATATTAAACTGAGACACTTTACCTTGTCAGATGAAGGTTGCAAACAGCCCATTCATACAAATACACTGGACCCAAGTAAATTTTTAATTCCAAGCACTTTCACCACGGCTCTGAGACTGGTGTCTAGGAGAAACCAATAAGGCAATGGTCTCTAAAACTTTTTCACCCAGCGACCCTC
>KN491402.1:29193-44907 GCA_000787155.1 Scartelaos histophorus | reverse complement strand
ACAGAGAAAAATAAGTATTTTCTAAATTATAAAAAATATAAAAAGAAGAAATTAGCATACCATAACTTCATCATCAAGGAACCCCTCAAAACCTTTGGGGAATGATTGATTTAAGGCTCTACAAAAGCATCTAGTTTTCTTCCAATGCTCTTTAAGAACCACAGCTCTGTTCACACTTAGACGTGAATCCTCCATAGTTGATTCTAGTGGCAGAGAAGTGATAAAGGCCCCTGTGGTGTGAATGAAACATGTAAAGCACTTTTGGTGTCTTAAAAGGCACTCTATCAATCAAATGCATTATCATTTCTTTTGTTTAGCGCCCCCTGAAGGCTTGGGTTGGCTCTTACTGTGCTTACTCTGCCAACACTCTCGGGTCGACATCTCTTTTACACTGACCTAAGTTGTAGAGCTTTAACGCCCCTTAAAAGCATCTTTGATGAAGTGATAACTGTTGGTTGTAAATGTAATTTTTTAGCAGCTGTTTCTCTCCTTGTCGACTCCAGACTCTAGAATATCTTCACTTGTTCAGAAAGTGGTATTTATTTGCAGTGTTCATAGCCCACTGAACTCTCTGGCTATATTTTAAGACAAAATACTACCCAGAATTGTTGTTTTGTAGATTTTAAAAGACAGACTCAAGTGTCTGTAGAAACTAAAGGGTCCACCTTTATAAAATGGTTAAAAGCTCCTAATATTTTTCTGTGTGATTTTCTTCCTACAACTTCCTCTCACAGCCATGCGTCATATAAATGAACCATATACAACCATAAATCCTGCTGCAAAGATCCACTTTAAAAATCTGTGCTGGGATGTGTTTTGGCATTACAGCGATTGTAAGAATGCAGTGGGTGCTCTGCATGGCAAACTGAGCCAACAATGGAAGATGATTCATGAGGCAGGAACAGAATATGGGCAAAGTTTTGGAAAATTGCAACACTTTTACCTTTGAAGCCTTTGCAGGAATAGTGCTGTAATAATCATAACTTCCACCATTTGCCAAAATAAAAAAAAAACAGTTTTGCAGAGGGGAGAGATAACCTGTTCTACTTGGGAAACTTTTGACAGCTCTGATCTTTTTTTCTCACTTGTGTTTGTCAAAATCCACATGTGCCTGATGGTGCAGTGCTTTCTGTGCAGCTCCTAGAGGCAGGAGGTCAGATCAGGTGGTGAGCATGTTAATGTGGTGCAGTGGAGGCAGTGGATGTAGGCAGAGCTTAAGGGATTTTCATTTGACTGTGTAATCAATGTTAGAAAGTATGGCACATTTTGTTAGTGTTCTGTGAATCCCTTTAGGGCAGTAAAAGTAGAGGTGACGGGATTCGGGTGGATATCACTTGGACATTTTAATAGTTCTGTGAAAGTAGAGGCTTTTAGCTGCATGGAGCCTTGAGCCATTAGCACATGAAATACAGAAACCACAGAATATGATGAGGATCAATTAAGCCCACGAAATGCCATTTTAATCTCTTTTTCTTTTAGCAGGATTTATTTAAATAGATGCTGGGACCAAATCCATTAACACAGCTCAATATCCCGTTAAATCTGGGATGCAAAAATTCAGCAAAAACAACTAACTGGTGACACACAAGGCTCCAAATATTTGTATAATGCAAAAACTATGCAGTTATACTTACTACTACTACTAATATAGCTACTTCACTAAAACACGATACAATCATTGTCTTCTGTAAAAATTATCTCTTTTTTTAACTTTAAAACTTGTGTGGTGAGAACTTAAATCTGTCTGTATTCTCAAACGTCTTTTGTGATTAATGTGGATTTTGAGCAGCTGAAAAGGCACCAAACAAATTGGCACTTGTGCTGTTGGATCAACACTCCAATTGCTTACATCTGCACGCTGTGATTATCAGAGAATCCTCTTAACTTTTGTGGCCGTCTGCCAAACGTGTAGATTAATTCAAAAGTCTGTGATTATAAGGCAAAATAGCACTTAGACTATGGAGACATTCAAGGGTAATTCCACTGAACAATAATCTAAGTTATTATTTCATTTGTGTAAGAGAAATTTGCCAAACCCTCTAGACACAAATCATTTTGTCTCAAAAAATAATGATCCATTGTCCATCCATCCATCCATTTTCTCCCGCTTAATCCAGCTGGGTCGCGGGGGCAGCACTGCCCATTACTCTGTGCACCAGACCCAGACCCTATGAACCCCTCTGCAGGTGGTGACCCACAGGAGGGAGGGACTCCCGACAGTCCCTGATTGTAAACTGTTCACAGGGTGTTGCATGTTTTTGGTTGATGGGGGGAAACCGGAGTACCTGGAGGAAACCCATCCAGACACGGGGAGGAAACATGCAAACTCCCATTGTATAGATTTTTAATGATTAAACCTTTTTCAGTTTTACCTATGAAAACATAATTTTAAATCTGACTTACATTTTACAAAGTTATATTTCCTAATTAGTGAATAATGACGCAAAGGCTGCTGACATGATGCTAAATGAGTGCTCAATATAATATCACAGAGTCACATTAGACTGTGGTGTGTGACTCTTTATTAACACACTGTGATGGGGGTGTGTCTCACATCAAAGGCCAGATGGTGCAGTGCAGAGAAAATGTTATCAGAAGGTTGGAGTGCAAAACCAACAAACTGCGAGCATCGAGAGCTCTTTTTACTCCCCGGCCACCTGTTAATATGGACCCTTCTAATCCCAGGGCTCTTTCAGATGTTGAATTCCTTCAGAGCAAATCAGGGTATCAAAGAGGTCGCCCGAATGCTGTCTACATGCCACATATTCCAATGCCTCGACTTTTGGCGCAAACTTCAAACTCTCACATGCAAAACAAGACACCTGAGTAAAGCAAAAAAGCAAAAAAAGTTGGTTTGATATGTACAGTTACTACGCTTTTCCTTTATTATTTCATGAACTATAATTTACATAATACAGTATTTAATGTGGGAAGTTTCAGAAAAAAGCAAGTGATTTTAGTCTGCGTAAAACATAAAATTGCAAACTAGCTCCTGTTCACATTCACTGACTATATTTACATGCACGCCAGCAAAAATGGTCCAATTTAAACAGATTTTTCAAAATTCATGTAAATCCTGAACTACAGTTGAGGAGTTGTGGTTCAATCTCCAAGAACACATTTGGAGAATGATATGTCCTGCATATAACAATACAGTTTGATATTAGGGGTTGTATTTTGGAATGATACATCGGCAGTGCCCAGTTTATTCAAATAAAGGCTCTTTTCACATCACTTATTTGGGGTGAGACGGCTTATGTCCATTTAATGTATGTCTATTTGATCAGCAAGAGCTTCTACATGTGCTGAACTGCCCCTTGCGTCATGTGTCTGTATGAATGATTCCATATTTGGGATCTTTGAACAGAAAAATATTAACATTTCTGGTGGTTATTCTGTATTCAGAGAGTGATGAGAAGAAGCTGGAGCTGTGTTAGTGGTGCTAGGCTGTTAAGCAAAGACGGTTGTGATGCATATGGCAGGACGACAGCAAGAAGAGAGCAAAACAATCACCTGCTCAAGCAATTACCACCAAAGCCTGTAATACGTATGTTTTGGAAAAGTAAGGAAAGCAATTTTCAAATATTTAATGTGACAAAGTAATTTGCGGAAATTAGATAGACAGGGGACATGACGGAGGACGTGTTGTTTTCTCAACCGTAAAATGACTTTACACAAAACAGACAATAATGTGAAATTCTGCCAGGAGCTACACAATAATGGGCTCCTCAGACAAGAGAAAATCCATTTCATTTGCACTCTCATACCAATGAAGCTGTGATAATGGCAAAAGCATGGCAAGAGAGATCTCACACTCTCTGCTCCCTCAAGTCAATTACTGCTGTTTATTGGCTGCGATCAGAAAAGGGGGCATGTCTCCTCAAATACTTTGTCATGGTTTGTGGAGATCCAAAGTTATTCCTTTCCTAAAATATTCCTAAAAACTACCCCAATCATGGAGCTTCCTGTTGATTGCCACTGAGAGCGACTGAAGCCCTGCTGCTTTGATAGGTACATAAAAAATGGACTTGATCCATCATGACATTTCTCTACATCACTAACTTAGCTGAGGAAATATTTTGCTTCAATAATTTTTACACAAATTAGCAACCGATATGATTTGAACTGGAATGTCTGACGGTCAGATCTAACTAAGAGATGTTTTTCTGAGATTAGACATCTTTTAAATTACTTTTAGTCCCTGTTGTGTTGCCTTGAAGTCTTTACTTACAAAAGTTACAGGTGCACAGGGTACATTTTCCAATATAGGGCCCTTCATGATGTTATTCCTTTGCATAAAATATTCCACAGTATGGTCAAGTCTGTGATGACGCCTTATCTGTCAAACATCATTTAGCTTTATTTTCTATTTTCTTCAGAATGACATTTGGATAAGAATTCTGGGGACTTTCTTTTGTCACCATAAATTAGATATGATAAAACTTTTAAACAAACTATTTTCTATAATATTTTTGATTTACATTTTGCCTGAATTTGAAATAATTTCTCTTATGATTTGATCAAAGCTAAACGTGGCTTCTCTAAATGCCATTACTGTCAGTCATTTTATGTAAATGAACTTCAGATTTTAGATTCAAATCCCCGATGTGACTTATTTCTATATTTAAAATAGTTTTGTCTCCTTGCCCTGAAGCCAAACCGGAGCTCCCTTATCCCTTATGTGGATATCATGGTTCTTTCCCCTCCTTAGGGCAAATGTCACACCTTTCAGATATGATTATCCATCCAACTCCTCCGCACTGTGGTTTCATTGGGACTTGTTGATGGAGAGGATGTGGGTAGTCCTGTCACTCACACACACCTGATATCTGGCATGTGCTGGTGTGTGAATCTGGATTAACACGACTGCACCCTTGGCAGGAGTTGGTGTCCTCTTCTTTTCTTCACATCAGTCACTGCCCAGAAGTAGGAAATCCAGAGGAGGTTTCATTGTTTCCCAAAGACTTTATCTCACTTCATCCAGGATACATGGCAAGTGCCTGATAGAAGCGCTGCCCCTGACCTGTTGCTGCTTGCTGGGTTTGTTTTCCTGTTGAAAAGCTGCACATGCGATGAGGCTCTGTTTCTCTCACAAGAGAAGCAAGTAATTACAAAAAAGATCCAAGAGGTGCTCTCCTTTAATAGAGGTTTTTCTCTAGCTACCGCCAAGACTTTGGAAACTTACAGAGAGAATGTAAAATATGTTCAGTGTTGATATTTCAAAAGTACAAAAAAGAACCAGTGTGTGAATGTGAGATAAAGAGAGACTACGTGAAGAACAAGATTTTGACATTGCTTCAGTCGCCCAATACACCACTGCACATACATTTGGACACCATCTTAAGCAATAAAGTGTATTCAATAGTTTTGATAAGGCCAGAAATGCTGTAGGAAGCAGCCGTCATTCTCCATATGCATAAGCTGCTTGTTCAGGGTTGATGTCTGGTGAGGCCAGATAGACCATCACAGTGTCCAGAAACAGAAGACGCTCCAAAGACTGGTACAGTTCTTTATGTTGGCTCCAGGGCATTATCAATGGGAGAGTTAGCATTGGCAAAAGACCACATTTGTGTTCATTTCTTCCTGGACTATTAGCAGTTCGTATCACAGGACAGAGCAGGATGAGGAGGCACAGACACATTTGTCTGTTTGTCGGCAAATGTGGTCTGTGATGTGTGTTGTCTAATATAACTATGCAAGACACAATTGAAATGAGCCTGTAGGCCAAAGGCTACAGTATGTCTGCTCTGTGTGGGTGTCACTAGTCGGGGGCTCAGTGCATTTACCTGCCTCAACTAACATACAAACCCAGTCGACAACAGCAGTGGAAAACTGAGGCAGGATCCTTCTGACTCTGATGATTGTGATCTAGTCATAAAACTTCAACAATTTGGCAAATTCTCATGTCCTTACACCCGTGTTTTATACAGCCAGAGCCAATCAGCTTTCACTTTGTTGATTAAACTGACCGTTATTTCATTGTGATCATTTCTTTCCAAATCATCTGAAAATGTGAAGTTGATATTAAAGGAACCTTGCCTGCGGTGCACAAGGTCTTTTTGAACAAATATTCACATTTGTTCTGATGGCATTGTTGAGTTTTGTTTGTTATATATTGATAAGACTAAAAAAGTTTGTGATGATGTGTTACTCTGAAGTTTGTGATTAGGTGTTCCCTTTGAACCAAAACAAAGTCGGGTGTATGCAGGTGCGCTTTGAACAGTGCCATATGAGATTTATTGTTTGCACTTTGAAGGCCAGTGGATCTCTAGCGAGTTTGTGCGGTTCTGCCTCTGAACTGATTCATAATGTTGGATTCTGCACAGACTTTGCTGTACTCTGCACTAGACTTTGGAACCTGGCAGTGAAACCACAACATCTAACAGATTCGTACCTCTATGCAAAGTTGACAAGTAGCACTATTTAAACAGTTGCAGAGCCATATATAGCATTGTGTCGTGAACCTACTCAGCACAGATGGAAGAGCTACTACAGCTTTGTAAACTATATATTCAAAATAGTTCCTTTAAAATAACATATTAGAGGTGCATTGTGTAACTTTTCCGGTGGAGGACGACTCAAATGTTTTTCTCCATGGAGATGTTACTGCTTTGTCTGGAATGTTTCACAGTCTATATCTATATCAGTCTATATCTTCAGGGAGACCAAGCAGCAGGAGAGGCAGCCCCGCTCACACTCAGAATGCCTTGTTTTTCTAGGTATTTTGAGCTATTAAAACACACTTGTAACTGAATAAGTGCAAGATGTTTACTGTGGAACAGGCAGAGCAATGACATCTCCATAGAAACAGCCAAAAGTTACATAGTGCACCTTTAAGGTATACCTGTTAGAGCTATGGTACATATTCCCCCCAAAAACTAATACAAGTGCTTAAGATGACACAAAAGGGGAGATAAGTAAGCGGTGCTCTAAACAACAGCCTGTATTTTAAAAGATATGAAGACAATGTGACGTAGGAGCAAAACCCCCTCTTCAGTCTGTCAGATTATATTAGGCTCAAACTACAACATTCTCTTACAATGAAAACTATTTGATGAAGTCGACGTGATGTTGGATGTAATGTTGTATTTAAGAACCAGACGTTGTGCATGTGTGAGGCAGCAGCTTTGTGCTTTTCACACATCAGATTGCAGTGTTCAAGTTACGTGGGAGCCTTATCTGGGGGGGTCTCAAATATATCATATGGAATCATAAATAAAACTAATTTCTGACCACCATGCACCCATAACATGAAGCCCTTGGCCCCAGACAGGTCAGAACTGGTGCTGTTTGGTGAATGTGAGGTGGGGAAATGTGCGAAACTCCACGGAGAACCTGCCACTGAGGCCATCAATGAATCCAGGGACTGGAAACTGCAAGGTTCTTCTCAGGGGAAAAGCACAAGCAGAACGGTTCTCCCAACATGTGTGGACTGCAAAAGGGGTTTTCTGCGCACCCTGAGCCTCACTGCCTTGTGGTTCATCGACTTGAATAGACGACCTGTCCAGAAATTTAACCCAGTGCCGTTTGTCAAATCATGGATTAAGAAAGGACACCAGACATCAGCATCTTGGATTCCTGGAAGAAGACCTCAACCCACTGAAAGCCGAGCAGTTTGGTCCATTTGTCTCCTAATGGTAAGAGAAAGGCAGTGCAGTCTTCCACTGTATAAAGTTTTAAGCCTCAGGCAGGACACACTGTCTGTACGTTAGTTCAAACAGAATTACACCTTTAATGCATCATTAAGTTGAAATTAAATGCAATTACATATTCAAATGTAAAAACAATAATTCCATTATTGAAAATATATACATGTATATACAGCATCTTTGTGTCTGTTGTGTGTGTGCAAAAGTTACTGTGTGTAAAAACATCTCTTGAACCTGGCCCAAGAGAGCACGTATGATTAAATTTTTATTTATTTATTTATTTCAGATAAAGACTCTTATTGTCAAAACCCTGTGAGGTTCTATGAGTGAACTACATATGTCCAGTATAACGTAGAGTTTATGACATGAAAACCTCATGACAGAACAATTCAGTGGCCATGATTAGCCACAATAGCCACAATCAGAAGCTAATACACCAAAGCAGGAGTCCACGTATCCCCCACGGCCCAGTAGGAGTATGTGTACAAGGCTTGTATAAGGGCAGTTCTCTTTGTGTTCTCAAGCTGCAGTCATTTATATACTTTACTGTATATACTGTATTTATTACAAAAATATAGTAATTCATGTGGGTTTTTTTTTTAATTAAGTACTCCCTTTGACTTTGAGTTAGAACACACTGGTTTACACTGACATTCACACTGACCAAATGCAGGTCATTCAATTTAACTTGACCTGAAAATAAATGTATTGCTGTTTACCCAAGAGAAATTCAGTCACTGCTTGGTTCAAATGTAATTCTGAAAGCTGGACTAACAAGCCCAGAGGAGTGTGAGGCTTGATTGGTCTTGGTGGAAGCTCCTGATGAAATCAAACATCTATGAACCAAGACCAGACTCATGTACTGAATACATTAAGAACATCAGTCAGCCAGGCTACATTCAAAGAACTTATAAAAAACATGCAATACTTTGGGAATAAAATAAATAATCATAACTTTGTATAGGTAATTGATTTTGTCCATCACAATGTTCAAAGGAGAACACGATTGCTGTTCTAGGGCCAACCATCCTGCTTCACTTTTCTCTCTGAAAGGTTCTAAAGCTGTGTGTGAACCTAAAAATACATGTGCACAAAGTGTGTGCCAAAGGGTTTGTCAGGGCTGGTAAGCTGGAGTCACGGATAATAGTTTAAATTATCTACCCCTCTTTTTTGAAAATCGGGGACCCCATTTGTAACAGAGCAGTGTTTGGGTGAGGTAATGGTTGATCTTGTGAGTTTGGATGTGGACCTGAGCAGAGCCTCATGGAAAGTGATTGATTCAGAGATAATAGCCTAAAGAAAGTCAAGCATTTGGAGATGATTCTGTGCTGTTCTGGGGGTGCAGGTGCTTTCAATAAGGTGTGCTCTGTTTCTTTGTCTCTCTCTGGCACACTTACATGATCACGTTTTCTATTTATAATTAGAACCATAGCCTCAGTCAAGTCAAATCCACCTGAAAGAACTGTCAATCAGTTCAAAAGGATTTTTTATCAAAGAAAGATCACTAATAATTCATGCTCTTATATAGTGTATGTTCAGCTCATAATGTTGTCTAAGGGACAAAAGCTACATGTCAGGGGTATATCCCAAAGGGAGCATTTTCAAACTGTTCTTCTTAATGTCGTCTCATGGGCCAAAAAGACCTGAAATGTGTTTATTGAGAGGCATAAGCCTTCAGTCTTTGGCAGTAATAAGTTATATTTGATACAAAAAGGCCCAATAGATGAAACTGTGGTTCAGTCATCCTGAAGCAAAGATGAAAAAGGTAATCGTCATCAAGGCTTAATGGATCAGAATAAATGACAGGTGCATCAGAGATATTGCAGCATATTAGTGTATAATATAATGTAGTGTGGCATTTGCACTGGGTTCTGGTTTAAACCTCCTGTCTGCTTTATTCAGTAGAGCGAGCTGTGTTTTTGAAGGTTATTTTCTTTGTTTACTGTTTTGTCCACAAACTTGGTGATAAAACATTTTGATTGGCACTTGTAATTCACATCTTCTTTTGAGAGTAAAGCCATTTTTGCAAAAGACTCTGCTCTGTTTGATTTCCCTCACCTTATCAGCAGTGTATACACACACATACCTTTTACATCTAAATTAAACAATGCAGCATGTATTTTACAGTTTAAATCTAAATCACATCAATTTTCACCAAAGTGATTGTTAAAAGGCACTTGGCTCTTGGCAAAAATGACACGAGCTATTAGATTCTTGCTGCAATTAGTGTCTCTTATCGTACTTTTATTACTGTGAGACTGACGATCTGATGGATCTTCCTTAAGAGACAGAGATGCAATTATAAATGACATATTACTAGCTGCAGTAGCACATGCACTCAAAATCTTATTTATAAGAAGTTAAATGTATAAACATATGTAAATATATGTAAAAATTACATTAAATTTATTTCTGATCTTTGTCCCACTGATTACTCACATTCTCTATTCTTTAGTTTGTAGCATTACCCCAGCGATACCTGTTCTTCCTGGGGTGGGGTCCAACACTCACATCAACTTTAGCAGTTTAAAGGTCCAGAAATGAGACCATAATCAGATTTTGATGTGCACGTGAACAAGGCCACTGACTGACACTTCACATAAAACATGCACAGGCCAAAGGAAACTGTAATAAATGCACTTGGTGATTTTACTGTTGCATTTACGGCTACTGTAGGATGAGTTCGTATTCAATTGTAACACCTCAAACGAGAGGAGAAAGTAAATGAGATCATGCATGTCGTTAATGTAATTCTCTATTAGAACAGACTGAAAGGTTCTTGACCTGTTCCTGGGGGTAGATCTCACCTCCAAATTCATTTTCTTACATACAAATAGGTGTTTAATAAGAGCACTTCAGCTGTTCATTTGGTGCACAAGTACATGTATGCAGGGCACCTTGGAGACTGACCTTATACTCAGCTATGGCTCTTTGTTTTTCACTTGACCTTAAGATTATGAGTAAGCCTGTATGAAATGAACGCTGCTAAAGATCACTGCACGTGTTAGGCGCTCATTTACATATACTGTGGTCTCAGAGTCTGCAGATTCTCATCATGCATGTCTAAGTATTTGCTTAAAATCAATTACAAACTGTTTTTGTAAGAGCTAAAGGCACGACACAGACTTTTGCTGTGTTAAAAGCAACAGAAAATAGCTGAGAGGTTTTGTTCTAGTTTTAGAGTCGAGTGATTCGTGAAAACAGCAGAATATTGAATAGACAAGAGGATTTTCCATCTAACTGACAATCTGCACAGTGGGGGACTCTTCACATTTTCACATTAAATTCACCTATGGAGCCTTCAAAGAGCTGCATATGTCAAAAAACCCAGGTTACTCTGTAGCTTCTCTCTCGGGAAAGAGGCTGCACCCAAATTTCCATCTAGTTGAGCAACTTTTTACCCCTATAGATATATTGTTAACATAGTCCTAGGGTCAAAATGATACCAGTGTGTCCTTTGCACCTGAATAGACCAAACTGACTCAGGGTAAGTGTCTATATTTTACACATCTAAACATTGCACTATAAACAATGTGATAAATTACGGTGCACACACTTTTAGAGAGGCTTTTGCACCTGTAAACCCAGGCCTGCATCTAAGAATAAACTGTTTATTTTCAGAGAATTAGGAAGTGTGCCATCAGCATGCTAATTTGTTAGTGTAACAGCAAAACTCCTTCCTATTAAGTTGTGAGATCTGCTTATAAACTCACTTTGGTGAATAATTAAAATGCTATGTGTTTAAAAAAAGTGAGGAATAATTTTTGGACAATTGCAAATCATTTAAAATAAACTAGTTATCTTTTTCATGTTTTAAGACAGTAAAAATCAGGCAGGTCTTTTTTAACAAAAACATATTTCTGTGATATATTTAAGCAAATCATATGATGTGTGTACATTTAGTGTCAGCCCCAAATGTTTGAGAGGGGAAGAAGCCTAATATGCAGGATTTGTGTGTTTTTTTATGAGGAAACAACATTATAATATAGAAGTATCTTGTCTAATACGGGCCATTTAATCCTAATCCATAGCTCTATAGTTTCAATAGCAGAAGCCAATCCTGACAGCAAAGCTTTACCAGTTGCGCCACACTACAGAATAGAAAAAGCTGTGCGTTGTGTAGACAGCAGACACAGGGGTCAGTGTAGTGGTCATGTGTGCTATTGGTGCTGGCAGTCTCACATTGGGATGAACAGGACACACAGAGACACATGCAGCGTGTCAGAGGAGCTTCACACTGTGAGGCTACAGAGAACATGAAGCACCAGTCACTGTTGAGTCGTGGGTCTGAACAAGATGTACACAACAGAGAATCGGCAATAATCCTTTTCCCTATGGAGTCTGTAGAGAGTGTCAAATATAAACACGGCTAAAAAAATGCATGTACTGCAGACACACAGCAGGGGGCTCCTGCTTATCTGTGAGCTTTGATGATTGGTCTCACACTTGTCTTACTCTGGTGTGAAAGAGAAAACTAGAATCAATCTCATGTACAGAGAGTACAAGAGCCTCAATAACAATGGTTCCATGTCTGTCTTTCATTTGTTCAATTGCAGTGTTGTGGTGATTTTATTGATCAAAATACCATGTACCTTCCAGTCTTACTATGAGTGGGCTCAGCTCTGCACAGATCTAAATTCTAACCATATAGACTCTTTAAAGAAGTGGACTAAGGGAGTGTGACATTTGAAGTTGATTTCCTTATAATAGGAAATAGGAATTTATGTACAGACCATTATGCACATACATACATTACACATACAGACTGTGGGGACCATTTTACAATGTAAAGTAAAGTGGAGCCGGAAGCCACCCAGTGCAAAGTCCATTAGGATACCAATGGAAACAAGCATAGTGCCTCTATAACCATTTTATTTTATTAATGATGCATGTCTGCACTTTTGACTTATTATATTGCATTATAAGGCAAAAGTGACAATGGTAAGAAAAATCTGAATATACTTGATTTAGACAATAACTGTTTAATACAAAAAAATCCTTTCCCCTTTGGACAAACAAAAATAATAAAAAACAAGATGGCTCTGCAAACAACAACACGCTGCATTATTCAATGAGCCAAAATCCACACTTCATGCTTTTTGAAGGCTTCAATAATTGTGCTCAGATTATAAAAATGAATAAATTGTACCTCCTTTTTGAAAGACAGAGGATGCTTTACTCCTGATACGTATTTTAGGATGCCAGTTTGTGCTGAATAAATGAATATCCTGGGCACCACCGGGGTAAGTACAACACATAGCACATCTGTCTATTAAAACAATGAGGCCAAACAGAATGACACCCAGAGCAGTATTTATGAGCAGCTCCTATGCAGCAGTCTCAAAGCAGAGGAGGGAGCAGCAGGGGTGTGCATGGATCACGACCAGAATGGATATTGTTTACACTGTGGTATTCTCCAGCAGAGTGACTGAGGCTCACTGAGGCGACTGAGAAACACACTGAGAAAGGAGACAAGGGTTTGTGTTATGCTTTACTTAAGTTATAATAATCCTGCATCAGTCTTGTATAGTGGTTCTCCAATAGTTTGCGTTCAGTTTATAGTAGATTTGCTGTTTAATTTTCAGATTGTAATTTTTTCATCATGATTTGGGGTTAATATCTCTGTAATGACTGAACCTGAAACTAAATGCAAAACCACTTTTTTTCTTGCAATAACTTCAGAAAGTAGTGCCATTATTTCACACCAAATATATGTTAGACTCAAACAACTCAATCGCTGACAGTGAAACGTGGGTAAGTTGGGTGCAGTGTCTTGCCCAAGGATACAATGGCAGTATGTCCTAGTGGGAGTTGTAATTGAACTTTTTGCACATTTTTTGCATTTTGCACAAGTGCCAAGTAACTGAGTAGGAGTAATGCTACTTCAGATACATTTTATAAGCAGAAATTTAAAAATGTATCAAATAGCATCATCAGATTATGAACATAAAACAAAATAAGCAACAGGGAGTAATAATAGCTAAGATGTATAAGCCCCTGTGGTAAAAGTATGACAGCAGTTTAGTAAAATATACCTTCTGCTAACACAGAATAATAAGTGATGACTGATATTGTTGTAATATAAATTTTCTTTGATTATAATAGGACAGAACCAAAGGGTGAAATGTCAAATTGTAGCATTCAGTTGAACATTTATTTTTTCTAACTGCATGAAGTAAGCAGTCAATACAAAAGTGTATTGGATGTTCTAAGCCACTTCTTTGTTGCCTCTGGGTTATTTGCAGGCACCACCAGGACCCTTTGCTCCACAGAGGAATATGCCTTTTCCTCGATCATGCGTTAAACTGATAGTGAACCGGGGAATCCGAGGGCACACAAAGCCTTTTGGTGCTGGTCCTTTTAAGTTGTGCATGCATTATCGTCCCTCTGAGCCCCTGGTGCAGACAGGTTACCGTGACGATGCACCTGGACCTTTCACATTGGCCAACACAAAGGAAAATTCCCTCATTCACTGCATCCACCTGCTAGAGTCAGACAAAAACGGAGAAGGCGGGAATGACATTTTTTCCAACTGCCATCCCTGGCGCTCAGACAAGGATTATGGCCCAATTTGCCCCATCTCTTTCCTGGGCTCAACTTTATCCCAACAGCTCGGGACTTCAAAGCTGCAGATAAAAATGGGGCAATGGATGCTCATTCTTCAGTGCGATTTGGCTTAGCAAGGCTCTGTTTAAAATGGCTTGAATACAGCAAGGAAATGTGTTTTGATGTGCTGTGGAGTGTGAAAGACCGGGCCAGTACTGTAGGAGGTACTGTAGGACACAGCCCGCCTCCGTCTGGTCAACAAGCAGCAATGTGGAACAAACATATGTGCCAGTAAGTACATTTAAGGGCGTCTGAAAAACCTGAAAAACAGAACTAGTTCATTTTAAAGGTTTGCAGTGGTCCAAATTCCTCCTTTACCTTATGCACACACAACATCCCACCCACTAATGAGTCACAGTGAGTTTCTAAGCACTTTTCACAACTCTCAGGGACCAGTGCAGAGTTTTGCAGTCATGGTAACATGCACTTCTTGATAACTGATAATAAAATATTTCATCATTAAATACTGGTCAAATACAGCAGACATATTTTGACCTCAAGAGCTGTTTCTTTGATCTGAGGCATTAACACTGTTTTCTTTTGAATTCTTTACATATTTCTTTGGACATACCTTCTACTTTGCACCAGTGGAGAGCAGTTAACTTGGAGCTTTTTTGTGAGCTTAACATTTGGGTTGGAGAGAACTGAAAAATAAAAAATTCTTATAATGAATGATTAGGTAATAACTGTTGCATAATTCAATGTATGTGTCTATTGCATTCATGTTTTATTTATGATATATTTTAATTATAAAAGGGATTACTGGGATTATCATGCTTTAGGCACTTTAAACAGTTGCACAAAGTGGCGTTTAATATTAAAGTTTGTTGTAATCTTTCCCATTGTACAGCAAATGAAACTTCACACTTGTTTGAGCTGGAGGACCCATGGGAAATTATTGTGAGTGTTGAAAAAGGAAGGATTCAAAATGCACATAGTTTATTTTCTGAATGAGTAATATAAAATCATTTATTTACAATACAAACAATAAGTCATTTAATTGGGGACCAGGTTTATAATAGTTGCCTCATTTATAACCCATGACTAGATGGCCTGTAGAGCTGCTCCCTGCAGCAGTCCTTGTGACAAATCATCTGCTACTAACCACTGTGGTCAGAATACTGACATTTCAGACTCAATACTATTGAACAGACTCAATGCTTCATTAAAAAAAACAACACTATTTCTTTTGACAATGCAGTTTTAAACATTAAAGTGTAGTACTTTCTTTTATATTACCATAATCTGTGTAATCCCTCATGCAGGTCAGTTACATAGTGGCCAAACTTCCTTGTCAGAGCCTGAGCAGAGCTGGGCCTGGTTAGTGGTTAAATAGGAGACCCAGGTGCCACAGATGGGGGCCAGTGGCAAAAACTGTTGTGTCCTGGGGTGGGTGTGCGCGCACGTGTGTGTGTGTGTGTGTGTGTGTGTGTGTGTGTGTGTGTGTGTGTGTGTGTGT
>KN491402.1:17112-29183 GCA_000787155.1 Scartelaos histophorus | reverse complement strand
CGTGGGTGTGTGCATGTGTCTGTGTGTGTCAGTGTGTGTGTGATAGAGGTCGGAGGGGTCTATGGTGTAGATTGGCAGCTTCGTTTCTGTCAGTCTGAGCCCCAGAGAAGCTGTGGTTACAATAGTAACTTACTAGCACCGAGTGTGGAGTGAATGAATAATGCAACAAACTGTAACGTGACTTTGAGCAGCTGGAAAAGCACTGTATAAGACATTGTTATGATTATTGCAGTTGTACTTTTAAGGTAATTCTAAAGCCATTCAAGAAAGATTCATTTCTGTCTTGGGAAACTCCATCACTCAACAACTAAACTGACCAATAAAAGTGCCATTTGAGGTAACAGTTGTAACAGCTGCTCTTACTGGTTATAAATGGCAGTACAGCTGCTCTTTTACTTTTAGTTCAGTAGAGATTGGCAAGTCTTGAAAATCATCCAAATGATATTGTAAATGTGTGTGGAGTTTAAAAACACAGTGAAGCACATCCAGTATCACAAGGTGAAACAGGTATTTGCTGTATGAGAGAAGAACTCAACCAAAATGTGTTCAACTATGCTGTTTTTGATGAGGAAACATTATATCAGAAAAATATTGTAGTATTGACTCTAAAATTGTGAAAATATAAATAGGTTATTATAACTGAATATCAGTGAGATTTGGTTACTAATCAGACAATACAAAAGTAATGTTATTTTAAATACTTCATATACATATTTCAAAGACATACTTCAATAATCATCCATTGCCATCACTTGGTTTTGTCCAGTGAAAATGCAGCCACAGAGCCTCCCCTGGGCTGAGAGGACGAGGAAGAGGGCGTATGCAAAGCTGTGGCCCGGGGTGGGCCACCACACACTGGCCCAGCTGCAAATGTCACAGTGGATTTGCTCCTTATGCACCGAGGTTTGGTTGTGCCCGCAGGCTCCAGTGATCACCACTCTGTTCTGTAACATTAATGACCACTTAGTCACCACTTAGTCACCACCCATTATACAAGCTGACCATTGCTACAGGAATAATTAATAATGATTTGAGCGGGTCAAATCTGAGAACCACAGATAAATGTCTCCCTTTTTATTTGTGGGTAATTTACTAGTTACTAGTAATTTACTAATTTACTAATGTTTAAATGTGAAATAGTTTGTTTTTATTACATTTTTATTTGATTTATTGATTGATTGATTTATTTTATTTTATTTGAACTTTGTTTTTTTTTCTAGAAAGGTCCTTTAATATGTCTTAGATGTGTATAGTCCAGGTACTGACTAAGAGATTTTTTTATTGTGGGTCTACACTGCAAAAAGCTTACATATAAACATTTAAATCTTACCAAAAATACTTAAAAGTAGCAAAATTATCTGTCCATACAGTAAGATAACTTTATAAATATTCTTAAAATAAAATGAGACTTGAGACTAGAATTAAGCAGTCTCAGAACTAATAAATAGATAATACATCTGAAAACAAGATGAATAACCTGATATAAGTTTTAAAATTGTGGCCAGATCAGAGAAATTGCCAGTGTAGTTTCGATTAGTTGATTCATCATTACAGGCCAAACGTTTTCCTCCTGAACCCAGAGCTCAGGTTTCCTCTGTACTTTGAGACACTGTTTTACTGACAGATGAGCGATCAAAGAGGAGAGGAAAGAGAACTGAGATGCAGCCATTGCCATTTATAACGATGGAAAATCTTAAACAATGATCATCTATTACACTAAAAAACATTTCTGGTTTGTCCGCTTTGTTCGTTAATAATGGCAATAAAGATTTTTTCCTGAAGAGTTTTAAAATGGTTCATCCGTATCTCCTGCATTGTACCTTTTTCAAATGTTTCTTTGTAAGTCTGGCCGGTTCAAAAAATAACAATTTTATAGTTGGGTAGGTCAGAAAGACACAGAAAGTATGAAATCCTAACCATGAAAAATGGTGCCAGAAGACAATGTTGGCAGAGTGACTATTGTCTGTTGTGTGGCTACTACACTCACACTTCCACAGATCAAAAAATGCTGGAATAGAAAAATACAAAGTCTCAACTCGGTTTAACTCTTTAGGATACAAAGTTTCTCATACACAATTAGTCAAATACACATTGCTTTGTTAACAAGGGTGATTTAGGGTAATTTAAGGACCTCGTATTTCAGTCTTAGTATCCACTGATAAAGGCAGAAAAATAAAGTACAACATAATTTGTGCTGAAAATCGGTTACGATTTTATTTGCCCTGGGCTAT
Organism: Scartelaos histophorus; assembly: GCA_000787155.1. Classification (NCBI taxonomy): domain Eukaryota; kingdom Metazoa; phylum Chordata; class Actinopteri; order Gobiiformes; family Gobiidae; genus Scartelaos; species Scartelaos histophorus. Next base: position 26,952 of record KN491402.1, on the reverse strand, counting down.
GAAATACAACCACAAAGACACTGTGCAAAGAAAGCAACGGTTAACACTTAAAGACAGCCGACTAGCACAAAACACAACTAAAATGAGGAGTACACAGCAAAGGCATGCTACAGTCAACATATAACTCAACCATGACAGAGGGCTCAAAATGCTTACAGAATTACATGTCATTCTAACGCAGTGTTTAAAATGTACCATTGTGTTGAGTGGAAGATGAAAACCCGTTATCTCAGCTCCAGACATCACCGACAGATTATAGCAGGAGTTGTTTAGATTTATTTTCTCTGTTTTGTGAAATGCTGCTTTATACCTGATGCTACATAGGCCCAATATATCTGATGTTATATAGGCCCTAGCATTAAATAGAATCAACCTTCAAAGCCCCATAGCAAATGATTACATGAAATATATGAGCTAGCTTTAGCCAGTAGCTTGTGTACAATGCAAGGTTAAATGTTAATAATAAAAGCAGTTTAAAAAGCAAGAAGCATATGGCTGTCTTGACTACTTTTGCGAAACTCACAAGTTGTGTTGAGTTGTTGGCTCGAACTATTCAGATTTATATTTTTTCACAATCAATATGTCATTTACTTGTGTTAAATCATCTTTTGGCAGAGTTGAACAAGTGCTGAGTGTTTTTTATGATTGCCCATTTTAACGTTTTTCTTTCATGTTAAATATATTTTCTTTTTAAAAAGGTTCTTTAGAATTTAGATATGAATAATACATTTTAAAAGTGCATGCAAGCTGTAACAAATCATGTAAAAGCAGGTATACTACAACCTGTTTTTTGAATTGTCTTAAAGCACAAAGTTAAAAAATAATTATACAAAAACTTTGTTAAAAAGAGGGTTAAATGCAGATTGTTATTGCTATAGCTCTTATATTTGTTGGACAAGCACTGCACTAGTGACAAAAGGGATTGAATATGCATGGGAAAGTATTGTCTGTGCTATAAACAGGATCCAGGCGATGGCAGAGTCACTCATAGTCGCTCTTGCTCGCGTCAGACTGATCCTGCAATGAAAGAATAAGAAGATAAGACCAAGCAGACAGACGGACATGCGATGCCTTCAGTGTCTGTGGGAAATATGGACATGAGGGAGCATGGATCATCACAGACAGTGCAGATAATGAGAGCATCACCAGATTAAAAGGAGCTTAGCCTTGTATCTCTCCTCCAGAGACATCAAGTGCTCAAAACTTTTAATATGTAGTTAGTTACTTCATATAAAACCTGTGTGTCCCCAACCTCAATGAATGACGACACTTATTAAATACGCATCTCATTTACATTAAAACAAACATGGCCAACACCTTCTTTAACCTTAACCTCACAGCCAGACACTTCATTATCACGAGGGGATGAATCTTTCAGTTATTTGATCTCAATTACAACTTGTTAATATTTGATTCAAATTTATAGAATAATTGTAATTAAATGGTTAGTGGCAGTGCAACATACGCCAAATAATATTTGTTAACAACCAATCCCTGAAAACAATGCTCACTTTTTGTTCTAATCTGTCCTGGTGCCAAATCGATCTGAGAGGACACTCAATTATTATTTCCAGCACACAGTCTGATGCAGCTTCCAATTGTCTGTGACTAGATTCATTTGATGTTTGAGTTTGATGAAAACATCAGAGTCAAAGTCAAACCAAGTATCCTGAGTAACGTCACTCTGAGAGCACCTCTATATGAACTCTTCCAAAGTATCTACCTGGGATTTCCAATCTGTGGCCCTCAAACCTAATTTAGTTGGTCTCAGTATATTTTACTGCAAATTTAATGAATGCTACCATTTTAAACTGAACTGAAGTTCAACATCACATTTAATTGTGAGGTACATTAAGAGTACCATTTCAAGCTGTGTCAAAGGTCCAGTGTCTCTATGAAAGCTCTGTTAAATGCACCCGTCTGAATAAAGTAATATGTGTAATATATGTTTCAAAACACGACTGTCGTGGAAAATGCTGCTCTACACAGTGCACAGGAGGCTTTATATTGCCATTGTTGTGAGAAAGAACTGAGAAAGAAGTTGATACTTAAGTGGACATATAATGCATTATGGCTTTAATCACTTTTAAACAGGCTTTTCATCACACTGGCCTTAGATTTCATGTATCATAAATTAAAATAATGTCTACATTTGTAAAACCTCATTTGGCACTAGTTTTAATGAAAATGATGTGTAGTGATACGACTTGAGCACAGAAATGCTTAGAACAAGTCTGGTGATGTTTTATGGACTTAAGCCGCCCATGAGACACCTGGATCCTCCTGCTATGTAACTATCTGGGGAAAATTGAACAACCTTGCAATTAAGATGAATAAAATTAGTGTAAAGTAAAATACAACTGCAGGCATGTTTTTGATGAGGGAACAATGTTAAAAAAGACAGAATACATTATATGAAGCATTCGTTTTTTTAGTCACACAAGGCCACATTTGTCATCTTACACAGCATAGACAACCTTTTCAGACTAAATTAATGCTTGTCAAAGGCGTATAAAAAGTGTCTGTAAAGCTTCCTGTTATTGACCTACAGTAATCATCAAGGGACATTTCTTTTATTATTTGGACACATTTTGCTGCTAAAATGTCACCTTGAGTTAAAGATTTGGTCAAGATGTAGTAAGAGGATGGGTGAGTGTTATTTGATGCCTGAGAAGAATATAAATGCAACAGAAAACCACATTTCTTGTGTGAATAAATCAGATCCTCATACAGCAGCACAGGGAGTTCTCTGTTCAATACAAACTGTGCCCTCATGGAACCTGTCTCGGCCTTCTGTCTATGTGCCAAAAGAATCTGTGTTTTATTCATGACTCCAGCAATATCTGAGATAAGACAAGGATATTCACAAGGGTGAGATGATTTACAACAGGCCCGGCCGTTACAAACATGTTTTACACAATGAAACTTCCAATTTAGCCGGAGCTCAATGATGCTGTCAGAGTGATGGAATACTTAACCAATGATGCTCATTGGTTAAGTAGTCCTTTATTCAAAAAACAGGTATTTCACTGAACCAGAAAGGAGACTACGAACCATATGCACTTAAAGAACATATTAGAGTGTCTGATGTTTTATCTGTTTTGAGATGTCTTTTAAAAGAGGACGTATTATGCAAAATCATGTTACAACACTGTTCCCTCATCTCTCTCTTATCTGTTATCTCAAGATCTTCTTTAAACAACTATTCAATCAATAATCTGTAAGGGTGTTTAAGTGTAGTTACACCGGTTAACTGAGGCTAGCACTACATGCTGGGGGTGTTTGTAAAAGTTGGAAAATGAAAACGAAATGTGTTTGACAGTAACTGATGGTAGACGCAGGGAGAGGATGGCTCACTCTGCAACTTCCAAAATATAAGACACAGCATGGTATCAGTCCCAGCTCATTTTTGTTCGAATGATGGTTTAAGTTTAATCTTTGTCCCTCAGTGTGAGGCGCGGGACCTGCGTATTTTGAGCTACAACATAAGATTTTCCCGAGTATCAGTAATCTTTCATTGCAGATGGCCAAAATTGTGCAGTGGACATGTGGCTTTAGGCTTAGGAGATCAAACCTGCTTCTAAATAATTGAAAAACTCATTCGAACAAGTTTCAGATGGCACTTGAAACCATTTCCTACCCTGTGGCATATTGTGTGTGTTGGGTGTGATCTGCGGAGGGGGATCTGTAGTGGCATTAAGTGGAGTGACCTACATTATCGTCCTGGTCCTCGTCACTGTCGTCATCGCTGACCACTGGCTTGGCTTTCCCGCGGCTGCTGCGCTTCTTGCCTTTATCGTGGCCACGTGACTCTTTGCTCAGCTTGATCTTAACGCGCATTGACTTGGCTGTGTGGAAGAGAAGAAGAAGCCATGACACGATTAGATGTCATAAATGAATCAAACAAGTTCAAGTAAGTACACATCACAAAAATATTTACGTTAAATAAAATGTGTTACACTTGTGCTGACACCCTCTGGTTTTGAGACCCAGGAGCCAGTCATCTGTACTGATTGATAGTGTATTGATATCATGGTGACAAAATGCACACAATAGAAAACTCTGACTGATATGTTTCTAGAAAAGTACTGAAAACTACAATTACAAACATGTTTTACACAATGAAACTTCCAATTAAGCCGGAGCTCAATGATGCTGTCCATAAAAATTCTAAAAATAAACATCTTGGGCCTAAGCAATGCTGGTTTCCAAAATGGATTGATATTTCTTTGCCCATAATAAGCAAAGATCCAAATCTGAGTGCATGTAGCTCTGTTTCCAGACCACATCATATTTGGTCTTACCATCAGACTCTGACTCGTCATCCTCATCATCGTCATCTTCGCTGTCATCATCGCTGTCCTCTTCTTTAGCAATCTTCTGTCTGGCACTTTTGAACACTGACTGAAGCACAATGGAGTCCTCATAAATCTAAAGTACAACAAATAAACACAGGATAAGGAGGTAAGTACATCCTATTATTATTAAATGTTCTGCAGGAGAAAACACTGAACATTTGCTCTGAATAAATAAGTTGTGCAGGAAACAAACTGTCAAAGGTGGATGAATTTAAAAACAGACAAAGCTGAACCTGAGAGCCTTCGAGGTTGAAGGTCTGGGCGTTGTGACAAAGAAGCATTACGTCCTTCTCCAGGTCTACCACATTTCTGTATTTATGGTTTCGCACACGCTCCTACAATAAAAACAAGGCAGTCAGTGAGTTTCTTTTGTCTTTGTCGTGACTTTCTTTTGTCTTTGTCGTCAAAAAAGCTACCTTTATTTTCTTGAAATCCACAGGTTTTCGAATGAGCTCATAGTATTCTGGGAGCTCTTTCCTGGACGGTAACTGAACGAAGACCTCACTGAGCTGCCTTCCTGATCTGTTTAAAAAATAAATAAGAGAGTAAGCATTCAATTCAGATGTTTTTGCGGTTTAAAACAAACTGCAGAATCATTAATTATAAGTAAAAACATCTGTAAATAAAGTTCTAGATCCCCTTCCCAAGAAACTTAGCAAAGGATTTAAGAACAGAAGAACAGCTCAATTGTGAACGGGACAATCTCTCCGTAATTCCTTTTCATTTATGCACTTTTACAAATGCTGTAACACTGCTAGCTGGTTGTGTTTAGTATCTTCAACTGTTACACGGCAAACTCAAATATTCCAGTAAAAGATATGGTCTATTTATTTTGGTGCTTACTGATTAGACATATATCCAACAGAGCTGTGGGGGTTTTTATTTATAAGTACCCCAGGAAACAGAGATTACATACATTCTCTTATTTTTCTATGTACAAATGTTTTAATCTTTCACAGAGACTGAATGAAGCAGAAGTGTGTTTCAGAGCTCTCTCTCATGGGCCCCACATTAACAAGGCTGTGAGAAACCCAGCCGTCCTTGAGTCCTGATCTTTCTGCAGCACAGATAAAACATGAAAAAGTACAACTAATTTCCCCTGAGTTTCACTGCCGCTTAAAATTTTGAGATGGGGAAATGTGTTTTTACTTTTGCTGCTTTATAAATAAGGTCGACTTATGGAGCCTTTAAAATGCTACGTCAACAGAATTTTCAAAATTGCAGTGTCAACCGAATATTCAAAATGGTGAAAAGGAAGCAACTGGAGGCAAACTTGAGAGGAGGCAAACTTGAGAGGAGGCAAACTTGAGTGGAGGCAAAGTTGATCATTTTCATTGATTAACTGTGGTCTATATTAATGGCCTTAAATCTATAGCGAAAAGTAAAGTAAAAGTAAGTAAGCAATCTGTGGATACAATTTTGTCTAGTAAAATTTTTAAAAATCTGGATCAAAATGCAATGCTTCATCAATAATACAAAATGTATTAATCATAATCTCTTACTACATAAACATATACTGTAAAATATAAATGGAAATGTTAAGACATCACATACTTGTAGAGTGGTTTTCCTTTGCTGCTTGATGCTACGTATTTTGTGACTATATTTGGTTGATCCCAGTTTCTCCAGTGAAATTGCATAATGTTCCAATTCACTTTTGACTACAGTTCAATGAAATAAATACATTAGTTATATTTCTGAGACTCATTTTAACTTTGCATAAACGTAAAATTCACAAGATGTTCTCATTGTGGAAATTCTTATTCAACTTTAAAATAGTTTTGGATGGAATGTACAAAAGTTGTCTAAGTCAGCTTTAGAGGAGACGAGACGAGGACTGTTCACCGAGAGAGGAAAGAATGTGACTTTTGGAACAGCAGGTAGCAGTTTCCTGGAAAAGCTCTGGTATCGCTGTCAGCCAGAGCATACTAGAAGGAATGTAAGAGCACATGTTCTTCCATGCTTACGTTATGTGTGCTTTTGAAAATGAGTGAAATGTGCTGGACTAGAGACCAGCTAGCTCATATTCATTAGTAAGATTTAAGACTGCAAGATATAAAATTGTAATGTGTATATAATATGCAAGATCATTATTCAAAGTGACGAGTCTTTCAAACTGCTGGGCAAACAATGCAATAATTGTTTTGCTAATTGTGTCCCTGTTTACAAAGCGTTAGCCAGAAGTTGAGTAGTGGCAGTGTTATCTGGTGGTACACCTGCAGCAGTGCTCAACTGCTACAGTAGAAGTTTGCAAACACAAAGTAAGGACAGACCAACTCTGAAAGTATCCTCCAGCCAAACACTCCTAATGTAGACGACAGACCACCAAATGAGCTCACAGACACGCTCCATGAGTCAACAGTGAATCTATAACTGTCTGCAAAACAATTTTTGTGTTTTCAAGTCAACACAAGTGAGGTAACACTCCTACATAGAAGTATGCAGGGTATATACCAGGACTGCTGCTTTGAAATAACAATGTATGCCAGTTCTCTACTCTTAAATGCAAACTGTTTAATATCCCTGGGCTAGGGGCAGTGAGCACATCATTTGAGTCTCACTACAGCTAAAAAGCTTCAGTCCTCATGAGGTTAGATAATATGGTGAATAATAGCACAGCATGAACTTGACTTGTGGAATGTGAAATTAAGTAGAGCATCCCTTGGAAATGCCGAGTGAAAGTGGCCTTACCCATCTCTGTAGTTGATGACCGTGTCAATGATAGTGTTCATTTGTTTGGTGAGTTTCGGGGGGTTGGGGGAGAATTTCTCAGCTGGTGGGCGCCCACGTCTTTTCTTGGCCTTGGTGCCTCCGTCCTCTCGGCCCAAGTCCTTGTCCTGGCGTCTTTTACGTTTGCGCTTCTTCAGTCTGATCTCCTCCTCCATCTCCTCCAAGTTTCCATCCTCAATGGCCTAAAACACATGGAACACTCTATGTTAAGTTGCATAATTAAAGATGCATTATGTAACCTGCTTGTCGGTATTGGTACATTATTGCTTTAACTGGAATTGTTCCACAATTATCAGAGGAAACACCTATTTTGCTTTTATTCAATTACTAGAGGTGAGACAAGACACAGCTTGCACAAGAAGAGACAGGACACAAGATTGCGTTCACAAGAAGACAAGAAATTTATGATTTATGTTATTTATCATTCTGGTGTCACCGTAGCTCTGTTTGGTGGAATTACAGTTTCTCATAAAATGTAACTAGCCAACACTTAACCCTTTCTGTCCAATCCAAAAAAAAGAAAACATGGAGGAAAATGTCATAAGATAATTTCTGGCAATTTTGTCTTGCAAGATATTGTGGTTAGGAGATCTTGTTTCATTCCTGCCTTTATTGCTTGTGGGCAGTTCTCATCTTTCCACAGATCAGCCATGTAATTTGGCCTGTTGATGTCACCTGTTTGTCTCCCTGAAGATAGATAAGTTTAATGCCATACTGTGGAGCATTCTAGACTAAGCAGTTACATCTTTATGAAGACAAGCAGGTATCAGAACCTCCACCAGTAAAGTTTCATAGTTCATCTTTAAATAGAAATGTTGTGACTGACTCTACACAAGACATTCATCTTGATCATTTTCTCTGAGACACAGCTGTCTCTGAGAAGAATGGTCACTGTTCATTTTGCAGGTTTAATTGGAGGTACCCTGGATCACACTTGACATGTCTAACATTGGCACCTCATTCTCAAAAACTTTTTGTTCTATTTTTGTTCCCTGGAAACACCTGAGCCACAGTCAATTAAGTGTGTGTGTCACAGAGGAGAGGTTTCTGCAGGGCCTGTGTCACATTGGAATTGCAATAGGGAAAAGACTCTTCATCAACATGAGCTGAACATGGACCCCTCTGACCAGTCAATATCATGTATATGCAAAGGTGCAGTTTTTATCAATAGAGAAAAAAAAGAGAGCCTGAGTTTCGTTATTATGTGCTTGTTGTCACCTGCTCTTTCCATGCATTTTGTTAAGGCTTTTTGTGAATACTGTCAACATGGCAACACAAAAGGTGTTTAATGACTCAAAATTTCTCGGGGATTGTTTCTGTAAGAAATAAGTAGAGAGGGTTCCAATTTGAACCATTTTGTTCAGGAAGTAAACCAAGCACAAATACCAAGCCACACTGGTCTGACGGTTGTGCCCACAGGACACATGAAAACATTAAAAGCAACTTGTGTGAACCGGACACAAGTTTGTCTCAGACTAGTTTATCAAGAAATAAACAGGTTCAGAATTGCATTGGTCAGACTCTGGCACTTTACCCGAAGCCACTGCTTCTCCGTCAGAGTGTCGCTGTAGTCCACATCTCTGCGACAGCGTGAGCCTCGACCAAACATCTTCTCTTCCTCCTCTTCATAGGTGAGACGCTCCACCTCAGCATCGTCTTTGATAATCCAAGATGGCAGCTCATCCTCCTCCATCAGACGTGGCTTACGCTTCGGGTTTCGAGAATCTTCTCTGCGTCGATCCATGTCCATGCGCTGCAAACACACATACAGTGTTAAGGGCTAAGATAACACAGGCCTGGCCCTTTTCACTTTCAGCAAATTTGGTCTGATTTAGTGCCTAATATAGAATATTCCACTAATAACTAGCAGGTGCCAGGTGCTTTAAGGAGGTATTATGCTCAGCTCATGAATGTAATGCTTGATGAGTACAGGAAATGCTCTCAGAAGTTTCAGAAAACGAGCACTCACCATAAACAGCTCAAACTCATCCTCATTGCGGGCAATCATCTGGTTAAGAGTTTCATCATCAGGCACTTCGTCTTCTTCCTAAAGTTTAAGTATATCAAAAAGAAGTTACAAAAAGATCTGCTTTCAGGACAAATCAGCTCCTATCTAAATTAAGGAATTTAATATAATGACTGCTGGACTGAAACACTGAAAGTTACTTTTCAGTTACTGAAAAGTAACTGACCATGATTCTGTCTGGGGCTAAGACAAAGCTCTGTGTGTACCTCATTTTGCTCCTCGTGCTCCAGGATGGCCTGCAGGAAGACACGGCGCTCGTGGCTGGACGACTTCTGATCAAACATGCCGGCCTGGATCACCTTTTGATCCACATTCAGCTTGTACTTGGCAGCAGCCAGGATTTTCTCCTCCACACTGTTGACCGAGCACAGTCGGAGCACACGCACTTCATTCTGCTGACCAATGCGATGTGCTCGGTCCTGAGCCTGAAGGTCCTACAAGAAGAAAATAAAAGAAATGTAAGAAGAAACCATGTAGACTCTTATTTCCCACAATTGTCCTTTTTGATTGATCTCTATTCCTGAGAGAGACCAACAGAACAAATATCTTCTCAAAAGCACATGTTTAAAAAGTGTAAAACTACCAACTTAAGTGGCCCTATAAAAAGAGCACACATAACACCACTGTAGCAGAGGGGACACCTGGTGTGGGTTCCAGTCGCTGTCAAAGATGACGACAGTGTCGGCAGCCTGCAGGTTCAGGCCCAGACCTCCAGCCCGAGTGCTC
>KN491401.1:118598-156220 GCA_000787155.1 Scartelaos histophorus | reverse complement strand
CAGAACATCAAAACCTATATAAGTACAGGTAATTAAAGGTACTCCAAAAACTCCATATCCTATACAGATACCAGAGAAAAATTGAAATCTCTTGTTACGCATCATTATTTTAAACTTGTATGTACATTTCAGTATTTTATAATTTACTCAATGTTAAAACGTTTTTTATTATTCACTCTCGCAGACATTACATCAAAATTGGGACTAAACTGGGATTGACTATACTACTACCTCTACTGCCACTGCTACTAGTGGTCTATAACAGAACTAAACCAAGACTGGAACAGAACCAAACAAAGTCTACACCGGGACCAAATCAGGTCACATGTGTGAATGCAGCCTAAATCAAGCATGGTCACATTAGGAAAACAAGTCTATGCCTTTTTTTTTCTTCCTTTGTGAGACTTTTTTATTTATGGCAGGCTTCTAGAGTCCGAAGACAGAAGTGGGTTAAATACAGATGGACAGCAAAGGGAGAAGAGGAGGGAAAGTGTTTGTGAAAGATAACAAAGGGGAGGTGGTTGTGTTTGAAAGCGGCGCGTGGTAGCAGAGGAGGATGAGTGCTTCAGGATTCATTTACATCAGGCCTGACAAGCGCTTCACATCTCCCTGAGAGCCACAGTGCTCGGGCTCACAGACTCCTAAAGAGGGGCCTTCTCTTCTACCTCTCTCCTCTCGGAGTCCCTCTCTCCTCTCTCACCCACCCGCTCCCTCTCTCCTCTCACTCCCTCTCTCCTCTCTCTTTGTCTCCTTCCTTCTTCCTCACTCGTACGCTCTCCTGTACTCTCTTGTGCTCTCATGCGCTTGCCAGTCTTCAATCAGCCATCATAAAAGTGTCTGTCTGGGCGTCTTAACTATCCTCTGAGAGGCAGACACTTGTCTGAGCTGCCTTCATCCCCTAAAGGCGTTTTTGGACTTGGACTTATTTCCCTCCTCACACCTTTTCAACTTCTCTCAAGAGCTGACAACAAGTGAGTGCGACAGGGCAAGATAAACATGAGGCAAGGAGACGGGAAGAGAGATGAGTGGAAGTCATGGATACAGCAAAAATAAAACTGAGAAAAAATATAATAAAAATATAAAGATTGACCAAATTACAATAAAGAAAGAAAAGTGCTGAAGGAAAAACAGAAATGAAGTAAATGACCTTGTGAGTATGAGGAAGGACAAAGCGTGGAAGGAGAGGAGCGGAGGAGTAGTGCTGAGAAGGAGGGGCTCTGGTCTGACACGTTTATCAGTGGTCCCACAGTGAGCCTCCCCAAGGAAGGATTTGGAGATGGGCTACAGAGTGACTGGTATGGGGCACATTGAAGTTTTTGGGAAGCCCCTCTTATGGAAGTATCTCCCTTTTTGCTCAGGTTTGATGTAAAAGCGGCCTGGCCCAGCTTTGACGCTGTTTTCTGCGGTGCAGTTTTTAATATTCATACAGCAGATTGGGAAGGGGAGAGAAAAAGAGTGGAGAGGAGATTTTTGGTCAAACAGAAAGCTAATTTGCGACTGAGGCAGTTTAGCCTGAGGCTCTTTCTGCTACTAGGGAAATGAGCTGGAAGATTAGCTGTATGTATAATTCACACACTTGCCTCTCTTCTCCGCACACACAAAACTCACACACACGTGTCTCGTATTCAAAACTCGCTGACAAAATACACCAAGTCTACCATGGACACACACAAACCAACTGGCACAAAGCTATGTTTTGTTTTCTTTATTTATTAACATATATTTGGTTTATGTTTTTTAACAATTAACATTTTATTTTCAGGTTCATGATGTCCAAGTGAGTCTTTTCCTGGATGGCCTGGAGGAGGATGGGACACCCTTTGAGACACAGACTCTGTCCCATAAGATCCCTGACACCAGTGAAACTGATGCCATGTCAGTGGGCCTCAGCTCCAATGGTAAAAATACCTGTATGATCCATGGCAAATGAAAAATTCAATTCCGTCAACTGGACAAATGTTTTAGAGTGAAAATGTGAATGAACAATGAAAAATGCCTGTAATGATGGAAAACAAGAAAGATCAATAGCTATTGGAAATAAATAATATAAAATATATATTGTTAATATTAAGTGGTCTCTATCTGCTACACATTAATTCAGCATGCAGCCTTGATGCCCATTCAGATATACCTCTGTGATTGATTGGTGGTGCCTGTGAGCCGTCTCAGAGTCAATAGAAGAGAAATTGAGAGAAAAATGATATCCGTTCATCTCCTGGGTGATAAACGAGTGTTTTTCTTCTCGTTTATCAGACATTGATTCTTAGTTCACGGCAGGTAGCATCTGATCAGCTGAAGATCACATCAGAAGTGCTGATCGATACATGTGATTGGCTCAGGGGAGGCTGAGTGTGTGGATTTATGTGTGTGTGGATGGGTGGGCGGTTGTTGAATCTGGAGGTTGTGTCTGCAATTTTGATCAGTGCATTGATTATGCAAATGCTAATCAGATGTATTGATCAACAACTAAATCTGTTTTGGAATGGACCCTGTTAACTCAAAACTGTTTATTTCTTTCAATGAGTTGTTTTAGTGTACACGATGACACACCAGTAATATAGCTGTCAACTTTGTATTTGGCTTTGTACATTTTTCCGGCTTTTGAGCAACAAATGAGAGGCAACTTGAGGCAGCAGCGAGTGACAGAAATTGCAGACAGAGACCTACACTGTGAAAAGAGAATTAAAGTCTTTACCTTGCATCATCCTAGTAACAATAGAGGGAGTGCTTTTCAAAGGAAAGCATAATCCCATTTCCACACACTAAAGGAATCCAGTGCCAAAGCCTAAAGCTGTGCAGCTACACACTGTTGGAACACTCTCGGATCCTCTAAGTCTCTGTTTAACACTCATACAGAGCCCACGTTACCCCCTACACTGCACACATCATCACACTAGTTCAGAGTTGGGATTTGCCAGTCATTGCCAGGCCTCTCTCAGAAGCATGTAAATACACACTGTAGAAAGGACTGAGTGAACAAACAGCTGTGGCAATGGTTCTGTCAACGCTTAAGACATTATCCACTTTCTAAGAGTTGTATTTAAACTTGACAGAAGTTTGCTAGACACCAAATCTGGGGCTATTCTGGGCCAGGATCAGTCACTGTTGTTGTGAGTCCTTGATGGAGGTTCCAGTAGTCTCCCAGTATATATGCATTTGAAGATATGTTGTATTTTTACTTGTATTTTTAAGCTTTGTTGCTATGTGAGTTGAGTTAAAACTTGGCTTACTATCATGCTGAATTTAGAAGAACATTTATAAAATGTACATTTTTAAATAAGTATCTTCCAATTAGGGAGGATAATATGGCAATATATCACATTTTCAATATCATATATGTTATGTATTTTTCAAATGCCATTAAAAGGTAAATAAAGCCTTCTGAAAGTTCACTTCACTGTACTGTAACAGGTTAAATCTGTCCGTAAATTTGTCACTCACTCATAGAAGAACCAACTAAAGGACTGGGTGAAAAAGTGTTTGTGTTTGAGCAGAAATCAAAAAATAGTCATAATAGGGTGATATATGACCAAAATAACATATCGTCACATGCATGAGATCACCATTCCAGCCGTACTTCCAATGCACTACAACACATAATTATGTGAAACCATGTTGATCTGTAATGGGAAGTGATGTAGCTTCAGACAGAGCCATTCGATTGGCTATTTGTCATGGCCTTGAGCAGCTGTAGGCGGCCTCACTCAGCAGGTACCACTGAACTGATAAGATAATCTTCTAAATACTGTGAAATCCTCTCAGACACTGCTTCAGTACAAACCCATTAACACATTCTTTATGTCCTTTTCTCTCCTCTTTTCTTCTCTCCAGGGTCCAATCAGTTCATTGGGCACATGCAGGACTTTAGATTTTATCCTGCCACTCTGACCAACAGGTGAGCTAAGTGAACTACAATAGGGCAGCATGAGGACATGAATGAGCACCGGTGATGGTGCAAGAAACAGATTGTTTTAGGCATAAAAGAAAAACTAATACTTTCATTATGTAAAAAATAATCACCAAGAAGTACTAAAATACACATTATGAGAATGAATGTTGAATTAATTGGCTTATTTTGATGAAAAAAAAAATGCGACTGATAAAGAAATAAATATAAATGTATTATTTTTCCTTAAACAGGGAAATTGTGGGGTTGTATTCAGGAATTCTGCCTAAGGTCCATGCGCAGTCAGAATGCCGCTGCCCTCCCACACATCCCAGAATCCACCCTTTAGTGGAGAGGTGGTACAGTTACTTATAATCAGCACCATTATATTTCACAATTTTACTATTAATGCCATTGTATTAACAGATACTGCATCCCTAATGCTGTTGAAGACACTACAAATGACAGGACTCCGAGATTAAATGAGAACACTCACCCACTCAGCTATGTAAACGACCACGACATGGGCACCATGTGGCTCTCCAAGATTATGACTACACAGGAGTTGGACGAAGGTGTCACTATTTCAGTGAATCTCCTGAATGGACAGTACCAGGTATGAGGAAATACAGAACATGAGTTATCATACTATGCAGTTAGTTGTATTTAACTATCAATCTATTCCTCAGGTTTTCTATGTGATAATCCAATTTGGGGGCCTCTTGCCTGAAAACATAGTTTTCCAAAGACGTTATGTTCATGTAGAGAATCCAAACGCGACTGAAGAGCCATGGTCAGACTGGCAGTATATGGCCCGGAACTGTAGCATATTTGAAATGGACAATAACGGCCCTTTACTCAGACCTGACTCCATCAACTGTTTGATGTTACCCAGGTAAACATGTTTGCAGTTTCTTTCACCTATTTTCTTTATCTTATCCCCACTGAGATGTGGATGAAACTATGCATTAAGGCCCTAAGAATGCACAATGCTTTTGCTAAAATGAGAAACAGAACTGTTATGAATGACCTTTTACATAACAAATTGTCATGCTCACTTTGCAGTGAAGTGCCATTTTCTGGTGGAAACATCACGTTCAGCCTGCTGACCTCTGAACCAAACTTAAGACCCGGTTACAATGACTTCTACAACACACCTGCCCTGCAAAAAATGGTATATGCCACACAGGTCAGAGTTCATCTGACAGGACAATACCTAACCACAGAAACTGGAGTGAACCACGGACACCGATACTATGCAGTCAAGGAGATTACAATTAGTGGAAGGTATGTGTTTCCTAATGATGTGTGTAACAATCATATTTTCCCATTTGACAAGTTTCAACAGAACTCTGTAAAGTTATTAAGCCATCTGCCTATTAGATTGACAGTGTTTTTAAAACTGTGGTAATTATAGGATTATGCACGAGGCAATCATCTCTAAGTTTCTCATAGCCCTCTAAGCTGTGTTAATTGGCAGCTTGTTACAGTGAAGTGGCATAAACAAAGATTTGGAGTTACTGAAATCTCTCGGAGCTCTCGTGAACCCTCCATGTTTCCATTCATACACCTTCCACTCCATTCTTCACACAAAGACCCATCTTGGCAGTGTTATACTTGATTAGAATTTGAGCTGTCTACATTCATGAGGATATGCAGGATATGTTTCTTATTATTGCCTCATTGCTAATTTATAAATCAATCAGTAAAGCAGGACTTAATGTTTTATGCTGCAGGTCGATATCGTGTAACAGTTTCACACTTGGGCCGATTTTTCTGGATATGTATGTGATGGCATTAGTAGAGTTGTTTCCTCGTCAAGAATGAGTTATTCATTCTAAGGATTTGGGTTACAATGTTAGCGTCACCTACTCAGATAACTTTACAACCACAAGACCTCAACCTAACCCCAGGTGACAATCCAGTTGTTACATATCCGCCTGTGTTTTCTAATGTGGTCATGTATATATATATTTTATTAATCTTCAAATTTCAGATCAAAGTGTTTCAATTACTTTTTTATTTTATTGCTTTGACTGGAATATTCCACAGTATGGCATTAACTTGTCTATCTTGCACTTATTTACTAACAAGTTATTGTAAAAAAAAAAAGTTAAGTTAAAAAACGTGCATTATTACTGTGATTACTTTCTACTCTCAGAGATCTGACTTGCAACTTAATGATGTCACAAGCTTGCAAAGCTTCTGACTGTAAGTATAAGGTCATACTGTGAAATATTCTAGGCAAACCACAAACCACGGCGGACCCCCACCAGAACATTTCTAGAGTGCATATTAAATAATTTCAGCCTTTTGACTAAATTGTGTTAAAAGTGAACAGTTCCTTAGTGTCTGTGTTTGATTGCTTTTGAATTGGTTGATCTCTATTGCAACAGTAGGATATGGAGGCCACACAGGCAGACAAATAAAAAAGCCAAAGTGAATTTCAGAATAAATAATTAAATCTGTGTCATGTGGCATATGTGTGTAAATCTGTGTGGTCAAATGAGGAAGGAGGCAGACGGAGCTGTCCACTACCTGCTATGGGGCTGCTGTAATTCTTTAGATGGCATTTATAAATGTTGAATGCCGACATCCTAATGGCACTATTGCAGTTTCAAGAATGTGGAGGGGAGGGAATGGATGAGGGTTTGTGTGTAAAATGTAGTATTTCATTGTTCATTTTACTTCTGTTTTATGCATGTTTTATCTATTTGGTAATAATGTTATTTCTACGTCTATTATAAACACAGTGTTACTTTGTGCAGATGTGAATGCAACGGTCATGCGGACCACTGTGATACAAGTGTGAACCCCTACCGCTGTTCATGTCTGCCTGAGAGCCATACAGAGGGCAACAATGTGAGTAAAATCAACACTTAAGGTGTGAGAAAAATACATATCTCTGTTTGACAATCACACTTAGACTAACAAACTTTATTGCTCCACAGGGAAAGCTAATACATCATAATGTATCATAATAACAACAAGAAAAAATATAAATGATAAATATATTCAACATCCAACATCCAACACAGCTTACTTTTTTGAGTAAATTGAGTAATTATTGTGACTTGACAATAATTACTATATTGAATTGCCATTCCCTATATGAAAGCTGGAACAATATATTTTAGCTCAATATTTATCGTGTATACAATTTCTTTGTAAATACTACATCGTCTTTTCTAAAAATGACTTGATCAGTGTGTGGACATTACGATTAGGGTGGGCTTTACTTTGTTGGGGTTTACTTTGATTGCTCTTACTCTTTGTAATAGTATTTGTAGTTATATTTAGTAAATAATGGACACGCTCTGTGGTTAGTTTTAATGTTCAACTTGTCTTTCTCTGAAGTTACATGTCCCTCATTTTTTTTTCTTGTACTGCTTTCTCTCCTGGGCTTCTGTTTAAATGTCTTAAATTGACTAGAACAATGACATTCCCAAAGCTTGCATCTATAATCAGCTCTTCTGTCTGTTTGTCTTTTGCTCTATTTCACCAAGCACCCCTCCACCACCATTCTTTATTGCTCAATATTTGATCTTCTTATTTTACTCCGAAATACACCCTTGTAAGCAGTTTTATCCAGGTTCATGCAGTATGTAGTACTTTCCTCTCAACCAGTCCCTCTTACCTCTGAGTGAATATTCAGTACCTTCTCTGTCTGTCTCCATAATATTGGAACATAAAAGGCTGAGGGGAATATTAGCTGTTAATATTGCATGTGTTCTGTTGACTTGGATCGGCCCTGCTCCATGACGGATGTTCGGCTAATCTGGAGAATTTCCACAGTGACATTAAAGTGACAGAAATGCTCAGACATGTGTCAGGATGATCAACGGGGGCCCGAGCACAGACACTTTAACTGGCGCGCAGCCTTAAGCACACATGCACCCGAGCGCGCACGCATTTCTTCTACTTTCTCTTACTTCTCTTTTGATTCTTTCCCTCACGTGCACTCTGTGTCAGACATGATCTCTCAGTCTGTCAGTCTCTCTCTACCTCTCCACGACTGATGGCATCTCATGTCAGAAACATATACCATGAATTGTATTGTATATAACATCATATAGACACAGACATTTTGATAACACTTTAAATTAAAGTTCCTTAGTAAAGGCACTATTCAATGTTTCTAAGCATGTACGCAGTAAACTTTATTGGAATGAACCCAATAAAGCATGCATGCAGATTTGTGAGCTGTACACAGTGATATGCAAATCAAGCAGGTATCTAAAAATAGGCTCTTTAGCTCTCTAAAAGTTTTATTTTGAAAAATTCATAACCTTTGTCATGGACAAACTACTGTATATTTGTGATGGAGAACAATCTGACAAACCTAGTCTGACAAATTTTTAAAATATGAATCTACAGTTATCACTGCATTTGGATTTAAAGCCTTGAGTTTACTGCATTCATTTAAAATTCCCCACATCATTTGGGGAGCCCCTGAAATAATTTTGTAACCTCTATGAAGGCCTCAACCCCCAGGTTGAGAACCATTTGTCTAATGTAATGTATGGGGCAATATTTTTACTTATGAATCTAAATCACCTAAGACACTAACATACAAAATCAAGCATCAAACAAAAATGTTACAAGTTTGCACCAGCAGTAGACACACCGTAAATAGATGCCAGTGCACTCTGGAACATACATAATGGGACTAAACAACTGCAATGGCATTGTGTACCTAAGTATTATTTTGTGATTTATTATGTTTATATTTTATATTTATTTTGTTTTTATAGTGTTGTCAATCAATTTCAATATTTAAATAATCTCATGAATGTCATTGTTAACTCGCAATTAATTGCACATTTTTGTTCCTTGAATCATCATTTTAATACTCTTATCAACATAGAAAAATCAGAAATGTTTTTGTTATTACAAACCATGACTATCGTCAGTGAGACAACTTTGTGTTTGCTGTTCCACTCTCATGTCCCCCTTTCATGAAGTGATCTGCAACAGTGTCAGTGAAGTGTCTCTCTTCTGTCTTGTTAACAGTCAAAGCAACTGAAGTCTCCACTATGGGTATTTATTTATTCATTTCCATTATAGGTATTTCTCATTACTGAAAGATGTCCAGTAATCTCCAGTTAGCCCGACTGTGTTTGTTCCAATGTCTGCTGTATTTATTTATTTATTTATTTGGAGAATAAGCCCTTGCGATATCTCACCATCTCATTTTCGAGGGGGTCCTCGTGGTCACAACTACTACTACACAATAGAACTTTTGAACTTTGCTGTGCTCAAACATGATTACCTAGGGTTCTGTGACTGAACTGGGGCATACCTCAATTGTGTCGTCACATGGTGCTGTGTGTTTATATGTCGCGCAGTAGAGCTATTGCTTTTAGCAGAAAAAATAAGTCCATATCTATTAAATAGTGAGGCAGATATAAGCGCTCCTCTGTGAACTTATGGCTAATATAGCAGCACAGAGGAGTGACAAGGCTGCAAAACTTCTGTTTCTGTCACAGTTCTTATCGAAGGTAAGCATGGACTCACTGTGTTTTTTGAGATGCCATCGTGTTTTCCACATATGAGTGACATCAGCGAACACACATGGTTTGTATAGTGAAGTCGTGAGTGTACATGAGCAACCGTGTCATCCTGTAGTTTTTCTCACGTTACTAGCAGTGACTACAGCTTATGAAAAAACTCATTCATTAGGTCACAAAGAGCATTTATCTCTCGTGTTGTTTTATTAACTCTTTAATAACATGATATTTTGTCAGCACTAGTTTTTTTTATTGATAAAGTAATCGCCATATGAAGGAAGTTGTTGATGTTTATTGATTAATGCATTTTGTTTAGTAAAACCTCAAAACCCTGATTTGATCATTGTTTTTCCCAGAGGAGGGACTGATTAAGGGGTGCTCCGCTCATGATGATGATGGATGAACTCTTGTGAATCAGCATCACACAATACTTGCATCAAAATGCATTTAATCAAGTTTTGATGAAACCCTAAATGGACATTCATGATATCTAGTTTCCACACAGATGGGAAGCTAATGGTACACTGAAATGGTAAACTGCAGTTATGTATTAATGATGGTCTAGAAGGAAAGTCTGGAGAAGAAATAGTTTAACGCCACAACAATGTGTTTTGTATATAACATGGCGACTCATCACAAAAGACGCTAGCTGAACTATTTAATGTATTGGGATAGGAAGCTCTATTGTAGTGTGAGTTCCTCTAGGGCTGGGATTCCTGAGCCAGGCCAAGGATCTTTGGGTCTCTGAGGGAAGTCAGATGAGTTGAACATTTATTTCAAACAGACATCATAGTGAACAGTGTGTGTGGGCGACCTACAGAAAGTTCTCAGGGATGTCAGGAGCTAATTTTGAGCTTGTTCATAACATCCCAAGTCTGAGAAGAATCAGCATTAGGGGACTGGACTGTTACAGGACTGGACAGGACTTAAAGGTCTCAGAAAGGATCGAATATCTTACCAAATTCAGAAGAAGACTGGCTTCCTCTTCCATTTTTCCCTTCAGCTCAAAGTCCCACATTTGGACATGGAAGGCCCCTCTTGGCCCACTCCTGCACTGCCCTGGTCATGTGGTCCTGCGGTCCTGCTGCTGCCTTAAGAGGAGGTGCAGGAACATAGCAATCTGAGGAACAGCAGAAAGCAAACACACTTTAGTTTTCACTAGTTGACATTTTTACGG
The DNA here is from genome assembly GCA_000787155.1 of Scartelaos histophorus. NCBI lineage: Eukaryota > Metazoa > Chordata > Actinopteri > Gobiiformes > Gobiidae > Scartelaos > Scartelaos histophorus. The sequence goes on along the minus strand of KN491401.1, from coordinate 145,647 downwards.
TAAAAACGCAAAAAGAGAATGATAGTCATGGTGACTTTATACAAGGGCAAGTGCCAACAGAGCTGGAGAGTTCTACTCCACATCGTGGTGATCCACAGCACATGAAAAGACATGACTGTGTTAAATGTGCCCTACAAAAAGAAAACAGTGTTTTACCCTTATTGGTCCAAAGAGACCCTTGATTTGGGCAAGAATCCATCACAAAAGCCCTAACCACAATGAAACACAAAGTGACCGCAAAGTGTGTGCACATGACTGAGCTCAGCTCACAAATGAGAGTATCTTGTGTATGTATGTACCAGAGAAATTGTAGGACACATCACAGTTGCTGTTCCTGTTACAAGAACACTTGAGAGTGAAAATAGGAATAGTTGATTGATTTTAAGTGTTTCTTAAACATTTTTTAAAAAGCATAATATCAGCACTGGACAGTTAGACATCTTTTTAAACATTAACTGTTCACTGTTCAAGTAAACTGATGCACATTTTACAGACCATTTTTAAGTATAGATGTGAACCATGTGCATGAAGAGATCATTAAAATATTTTCGAACATTTATTATGCCTAGTTTCTCTACAGAAGTGTAGGTAATGGTGGTAATGCTTTTAAATAAGGCTCCTTAATCTTTTCTTTTTTTTTCAATGACTGGTTCCCATTGAGCTGATTCATAGATTTTTGAGGTGGCACTACTTAGACCACAAATCTTCTACATTTTTTTCTTGGTGTCTTCACTAAAAAATCACTGAGTTTAAATTGTTGATACCAGTCACTGACGTGTCCATTCTTGTTTACTACTTACTGCTTACTACTTTTCAATTTCCAATGCTCTGGATTCTGTTTTAAATCATCCCTCACCTCAATACCATGTATGGATATATGGGTAACAGGATTGTATGTTGAGGAGTAACTTTGCTTGACTTTGATACATTTTCATAGTATGATTATTCATGGTTACAAAAGTAGTCCATGCTTTAGACTGGGGAACTGCAACACCATTTAGTAAACTTCATAAAGCTTTTGTAAATATATTTATAAACTAGTGTTCTTTTGTAATCAAATTAAGCATGTTTTTAAGGGCTTGAATACAGCCCATGAATCACTTGGTTAACAATAATATAATAAGCAGCTTATTAATACTGTTGTTAATGGTTTATTGACTGTATTACATGTCTTCAAATGATAGTTAATGCTTTATAAGTACTTATAAACAAATGACAAGTGCTTATTAAGGAACATTATTTTAAAGCAGTGCCAACATTTTCACCAACTGACCAAAGTTGTGCACTATGTATATGGAAACCAAATGTTTTTTTGTTTTGTTTTTTTGTTCTTGATGTTTTTTCAATTTATTTTCCTAGATATCAAACACCTTATTTACAAACCTTACCATGTGTGTCCTGAATATCCTGTGTATGAGTGATACAATGAAAGTTGTGTGTTGTGTGTATGTCTGTGCGTGTCATACACAGATATTGATGGCAACTGACATTAAGTAGCATTGTCTGGGGTCTTGCTTTGCCAGGGTTTGCTTGAGCAGCAGATTTTCCCCTGCTCTGAGGTTAACCGGGTTAACATCTGATATACACAAAACACACTTACACACAAACACTGCTGCACACACAAACACTGCTGCACACACACTCTAGTGGCACGACCTTTCCAGTGAGACCGTGAAATTGGTCACGGCATTTAGGATAAGACACACACACCAATACTCACACACAAATACAGGTGCTAGTGACAGGCCATCTGAATGTCCATACATCCATTAGCCCAGAGGACTCACTCAGCACTTTTTACCATAAATATAAGATGTTGGCCCCACAGGGAAATGTATTTATCTGTGGATCTATCTTATTAAAATGAAATGTTTAAATGTGGAGACAACTTTATCCAATAACTTGCTTTATGTGAGTGAGAAGTTTTCAACCGTGTTTACTCACATCCAGTTTGGCCCAGAAATATTTGGATAGTGACACAAGTTTTGTTATTTTAGCAGTAATTTGCGAGTATTCACATCCAAATTGGAGCAAGGGTTTAGGAATTACTGCTCTTTAATACATAGCCACCTCTTTTTCAAGGAATCAAAAGTAATTGGACAATTGACTCAGAAGGCTGCAAAAAATAAATAAATGAATAAATAACCAACCAACCAACGAGGCTACATGGGCTCTTCCCTTGTTAACCTGTCATCAACGAAGCAGTGAAAAGGTCTGGAGTTGATTCCAGGTGTGCATTTGGAAACTGTTGCTGTGAACATACAACATGTGGTCAAAGGAGATCTCAACAGAGGTAAAACAGACCATCCCGAGGCTTAAAAAAAGAAGAAATCCATCAGAGAGATGTTAGGAGTGACTAAATCACTGGTGAGCTTGAGAACTCAAAAAGGCCTGGAGGTCAGTGGTGGATGGTCGCAGAATCCTTTCCATGGTGAAGAAAAACCCCTTCACAACATCCACTCAAGTGAAGAACACTCTCCAGGAAGTAGATGCATCAGTATCTAAGTCTACCATAAAGAGAAGACGTCAGGATGCAAATGCAAAAGATTCACTACAAAGTGCAAACCATTAAAAGAGAAAGGCCAGAATTGACTTTGCCAAAAAACACCAGAAGAAGCCAGCCCATTTCTGGAACATTATTCTTTGGACAGATGAGACTAAGATCAACCTGTCCCAAAATGACGGGAAGAAGAAAGCTTGGAAAAGAATTGGAACATCTCATGATCCAAAGCTCCACATCTTCTGTAAAACATGTTGGAGTCAGTGTGATGCAGGACTTCCAATGCCACAGGATCACTTGTGTTTATTGATGATGTGACAAAGGCAAACGCACCCAGATGAATTTCCAATGCCACAGGATCACTTGTGTTTATTGATGATGTGACAAAGGCAAAAGCACCCAGATGAATTCTGAAGTATATAGGGATATACTTTCTGCTCAGATTCAGCCAAATGCAGCAACGTTGACTGGACAGCTCTTCACAGTACAAATGGACAATGATCCAAAACATACTGTAAATGCAACTCAGGACTTTTTTAAAGCAAAGAAGTGGAATATTCTGCAGTGGCCGAGTCAATCACCAGATCTCAGTCCAACTGAGCATTTCACTTGCTCAAGACAAAACTTAAGGCAGAAAGATGCATAAATAGGCAACAACTGAAATACTGAAGTACAACTGCAGTAAAGGCCTGGCAAAATATCATAAAGGAGGAAACCCAGTGTTTGGTCATGTCCAGGGGTTCCAGACTTCAGGCCTGCAAAGGATTCTCAACAAAATATTGAAAAGTAACATTTTACTAAGGGTTATGTTAATTTGTCCAATTACTTCTGAGACCCTGAAATGAAAAGGATTTTTTTTGGTATAAAAAATACAACTCCTACATATTTAATCATATATGTTTGTCCAACCCCTTGAATTAAACCTTTAAATTCAACACTTCAGTTCGGTTGTAGTTGTTTCATTTCAAATCCAATGTGGTGGCGTACAGAGCCCAAATCATGAAGATTGGGTCATTGTCCATATATTTCTGAGCCTAACTGTATGTATTGAAAAACTAAAATGGAGAAAAAAAAAAAAGAAAAAGAAAAAATTGGGTAAAACTAAAAATATAAGAAGTTCTAAAATAAGTACAAGCACATTACATGCAAATAGTCCACTTCCTTCACTGTGTGCTGTTGATGGATTGCCATTGCAGTCCTTTTGTATGTAGAGAGAATGAACGTGTGTGCTCATCTTTTAACTCCCAAACACGAGTCCCTCGACTAATTAGCAGGCCAAAAGAGAAGGAAGGTAACGCAATGTTGAATAAAAAGAAAAGAGAAGAAAGAAAAAAAATCCCTTTCATTTAGTATGGTAATATTTCCCACTCACATACTCACAATGACTGTGAGAACACACAGTTGGGGGACGTTAAAGTCATGGAGAAGTGGGTTAAGAACTAACAGGCAGCAGAGTGGTGGTAGAAATACATTTTACAGAGGCTCTCAAAAGGGCTGAACGATGGGAAGATAAAGAGGGAATGGACTTGCATGTATTCACAGCTCAAGGAGACAGATATGCCCCAAACTAGATAGAAATTAAAGCTGTATGATTGCAATCTACAAGATTTAGGAAAAAGGTAAAGATGAGTTTTATCCATAGACCGTATATATATATGAATGGACATAGCTAACGCGTTAGCCGCCGTGTGCCAAATAAGAAGTGCTCCAGGAGGCTCTTCCGGCTCCTTCTGACCCTGGCTCCAATTGACTTACATTCGGATCTTGTCGCTCGTATCTCTGTACCTGCTGCAGTGAGACTCATCATTTTGGTTAAAATGTTCTTATTAACCCGCTCTACATGATCCTGATTTTTTTGGGGGGCTTTTTTGTTCGTCAAAAAAATCCTATTCATAACGTAGAGCCTGGGTTCAGATTCACCCCTGTAACCTTTAGCCTCACGAGAATCATGTGAGCGGCACTGAACACTATGGGTGACATCACACTCACTTAGTCCACTTTTTTTATACAGCCACTAACAACTATGTGAACATTAGCTTTATGTTGACTTCTGGATGAGGCATCAACTGAGCTGTGGGTATGATTACGTGTTATGGCCATGTTATCTAAAAAGCATTTAATTACTAGAATTCCTAAACCACTTGAGTAGTGTTAAATATGAAATACAACATATACAAGGATATTTACAACAATGGTGCAAAAAAAAAACCCAACAACAAAAAAAGGAACAGTAGCTTTCTATGGGACTGTATTAGTACTCTCTTAGAACCCACCAAAACAGTGCATTCCAATACACATGTCATAACTTTCTTTCTCAATACCACAGAAGAGTCATTTTATATTGGCCATTCCCAAAAGCAAACTCTGATTATGTTGCTTTTTGGGTCATCCTTTCATCTATATGACATACATTTAATTCCCTTTTTTGTGTTTGGCATTCAAACTGCTGATATTATATACTCTTGTGTCTGTTCCATTCTTTCTCTTCTAACCCTCTCTCTCTTCCATGTGCTACACATAATAGACACAAGCATGGCTGCATGTGTCACACATGGGACGAACTCCCGTGTTTTTTAATACATTTTTAATCCCACCATTTGATACCCCCCTTGTCTACTATAATTTGTACTGACTGTTACACAAAATCAAAGATTATACTTGCTGCTCCGTGTCTGCTTTCCCCATGCTGCAGAAAATGCATTTAATTGAGCTTTTTTATAGCCCTCCTCAAACCTAACTGTGCTTGTTTTGACATGAAAGTGGTCCTTGCTGAGAAAGGTGGCTGTTAGATGTCACTATGCATTAGTGAACTGATCTTCTGTCAAGATGCTTTGATTGTTTATAAATAAATAATAACTTATCATCAAAATGCTGCAGTTTGGTGTTATATTTAAATTTTGTGGTGTTGGTTATAGGGTAGACATTAAGGCAGTGTTGGGTCTGATAGAGCTGGTGCATCACAAATATATTCTAAATACAGTATTTGTCCTAATGACATATACTGCATTTTGTTGATGGTTATCTTTTTCAAACAAACTAAACAAATAAAAACATTTCATGTTTTGTTTTACAGTGCCAGCATTGTGCACCACTCTTCAATGACAAGCCATTCAAATCTGGAAATCAACTCCAACCAATGAACTGTCGCCCTTGTCAGTGCTACGGGCATGCCTTATCTTGTCATTATGAGGCTCAAGCAGATGAGCACCCTGATGACCACTACCAAGGTGGAGGAGGTGTCTGTGACCACTGCATGCACAACACCACAGGTAAAAGCTGACACCACATACTCCACCACATCTTCATGCTATGTCTTTATATCCTCTGTTTTCACATTTCTTTAACCATTCTTTCTTTTCTCTTTTTATAAGGAAGAAACTGTGAGATGTGTGCAACCGAGTTTTTCAGGAAGGAGGGGTCTAATCCTTCTATGGTTGACGTATGTCAGCCCTGTAACTGTAACACGGCTGGCTCTGTAAATGGAAGTGCGGTATGCACACAGGTATGTTCTTTAAATGTCAACAAATAAAAAAATGCTTAAAAAAAGTAAAATTTTCTTCGTTTAACCATCTCCCATGCTCTTAGGTAGGAGGGCAGTGTTACTGCAAACATGCAGTAACAGGTCGTCAGTGCACAGACTGCTTACCTGGCTGGTATGGACTTAACACATCAAATCCTAATGGTTGTATTCAGTGTAACTGCAGTGAGACCGGCACCGTGAGCCTGTCAGCAGAAGGGGGCCTCAGGTGCGATCAGCACACAGGACAGTGCCCTTGTAAACCTCATGTCACAGGTACACAGCATTCTGTTCACTCAAGAATGTACTTGTACTATACTGTATTAAAGAAAACCTAAATACTCAAGCTGCCTCATTATGTCGCAGACTGTAACTATTCAAATTTTCAAATATGTCTTGTTCACCATACTAAACCAGCTTTTGGGCTTTGTCATAAATGTTTAATGTTGCTATTGTTTGTTAATAGCAGACTTGTATGAAATTCAGAACCTTTCAGTTAACTTAAGTCATCATGAGAGTGGCGAGACCTATTTTCTGAACGGCCGTAGTTGTGTGCATGATGAGTATTAAGAGGGAAAGCAGAGTGGATATAATTACTAACTGTACAATATCTGTTTATATAGGCAAGGTTTTCTCTGAATGTTGCTGTGCATAAAAACATATTTATACTTTATACAGACATGCCATCAAGGACTAAACAAATATTTAGTTCTTTAATTCAGTGCCAAGTTGATTAAAACTTACTGCTGCGCCTGCTACTCCTTGTATTTTTACTGGGCCACATTCCTTTTTCTACACATGTTTGTTTGGCTGTTCCCACAGGTATTTTACAGAAATGAGATTTGATTATGGCAATTTATTACTGCCAAGCTAATACTTTGAGCAGAGCAATGGCAGGCACACTTCAGAAGGAGAAAATTGAAATGTGTGCTCAGAAACACACACACACAAATGTACAACAACGCACACAGCTATAACAAGGTGGGAGAGTGCGATGTGTACATAATAGCGTTTGAAATGGTGATGCATGGGCCTGTTAACCAGCTGGCTACTGATAAAAGGGCTGGGCCATGTCCGGAAAACACACACTCATATCCACACAAGCAGTCATTAATTTTTTTTTTTTTTCTATTCATAATGATCAAATACAAAATGTTATAGGGTTTTCTCACCTGCCATCTTTTACATCTCAGTATTTAGTATTCAGTATTAGGAAATTTTGCTAAGCATGCATTGAATTTAAATACCTAACAGACATCTGCCAAATTGTTCTTTATTTATAAATTCCAACTATTATTATAATTTGTTAATATGAAATAATATCTACATAGTATCTCAATCTGCAGATTATGGGCATGTGTCTTGCATATTTATTTTCAGGCTTTGTGCACGCACACTCACCTGCTGATGTACTATAATATATGAGCCATGGACAGAAATACATTCATATCTATAAAATCATTAAAGTGGGCAGACTAGGGGAAATGCCAAGTGTCTGGCCTCCTCTACATGGGAGACATACATCTGGGGACACACACAGAGTAACGAGGGAGCTGATGTGAATGTACGTGCACACAGCAGCTGCATATAACCCACGCGCCCTCATAAATGGCTGTGGTGACTGTGTTGCCCCCAGGCATCCATTTAGGGACAGATTGCCTGTCATGGAATACGTATGGCATATTCAAATAAGCTCGGTTTTCTTGGACTGCATATCATAATTTAACTAGCCTCAAAGCCAACTTACGGTGCTGTTCTGGTGAGGCCAAATTATACTCTTTAACTTTTTATGTTGCTCCTTTATAACAAACAACTCTATGTTTTGTTTCAGCAAGATAAAAAACACATGTCTCATTCTAATTGAAGCAATTAAAATATATATGTATCTATGTTCTGTTATTTCTGTCACAGTCAGTATGGGAAAGGATCATCATGATTGGTGGATTGTCATTTATTGTAATTTATTCATTGTTTATATTTTGATATTATTATTCATAATATATTATTGCAACACATCAGACAAGTCTTTACTGAAAATAAAGCTTTTTCTGGTTCTGACTTGGTAAGTTATAGAACAAGAGGTTTCCTGGCTGATATCTGTTTTGTTCTCTCATTTAATTTCACTTTATTCATTGCTTGTAGATGGTTAATTTATTCATTCTCCCCTCTGTGTCTGGCCTGAGGGGAATGATTACTCATAAGCAGAGGGACTGACCCTAATAATAATAATGAAGTATTATACACTCTCACTGCTCACAGGTTTTATACTCAGTGTAGAAAACCTAGACATCGATTTGAATAAGCAGATATTAGGTTTTATTGTATTTTTGGTTTGTATTCTTTCTGACATAACCTCTTGCTCTCTTACTAGGTCTGTCCTGTGACCAATGTGAGTTTGGATACTGGAACTTGTCCCACCCAAATGGCTGTGTCCCATGTGACTGTGACCCGTCCGGTTCTCTCAGTCTGTTCTGTGAGCCCGAAGGGGGGCAATGTGAGTGTAAGCCTGGTGTGGGGGGGCGCCGCTGTGCCTCCTGTGCAGCCAGTTCATTTGGACTGGAGGGATTCTGCTCTCCCTGTAACTGCTCAGAAAACGGCACTGTAACTGGTACAATCTGTGATGCTCATACAGGACAATGTGTCTGTAAGGCAAGTAAGCTAAATATTTCTGCAAACACAATTTTAATAAGCACACAAACAATGAAGAACAAAAGCTGACTAAAAATAAATATGTTTTATTTTTTCAGGAGAATGTTTTTGGTCGTAGTTGTGACACATGTAAAACTGGCTACCACACTCTAGACTATCGAAACTCCTTTGGGTGTCTTCCTTGTGCTTGTGACTTAAGTGGCACTCTTCCAGGAGCCACCTGTGATGTCCACACCGGCCAGTGTTCGTGTAGAGAAGGAGTGGAGGGGGCACTGTGCAACAACTGCGCTAACAACTACTATAACCTCAGTGCATCCATAGAAAGTTAGAAATGTTTTCAGTATTCTTTGATCTAATATTTAGTCTTCATTATTCAGCAGTCCAATATTTGAGAGTATATTTGTCCTGTCTTTCAGGTGGATGGTTCCATAGCTGTGTGCCTTGTAGCTGTGACCCTAGTGGGACAATGGATGGCTCAGTGTGTGATAGCACCACAGGTCAATGTGTCTGTTTGTCCACACGCTATGGAAAAGACTGCAGCAGGTGTAGACCAGGTCAGTCAAAAATGAACACGAAATGTGAGATTTATAGATTTTGCCCAGTTAGTAGTGTTTTTCAATATATGTGTAAAGCGGCGTAGATTATGTACTGATTGCATTTGTGAGTAGTGAAATGAATAGTTCTTGTGTTCTCGCCAGGGTTTTACATGTCACCAAATGACAGTACGTGTGTGAGGTGTGATTGCCACCCCTCTGGAGCAGAGCAAAGCACATGTGAGAGCCACACAGGGCAGTGTCTGTGTGCACATCCCTCTGTGGGAGGGAGGCGCTGTGACCAGTGTCTGGACATGTACTTTGGATTTGACCCTGGCACTGGCAGGTGAATGTTTTCATTTTGTTTTCCACCACATACATTTTCTATCACATACGCTAACACAATGTGTAGGTTATATGTGGAGGAAAGAAAATGGTAAAGTAAGCCCAACGAGGTTAGTAAACTAGTGAAAAACTGTTGAGCTAAACCTTTGCCTGAAAAAATAATCGAATAAAATACAGTAAAGTAAGGTTTGAGGCAAAGCTGTCTCATACTAACTGATGCTGCTGGGTGAGACACACCACATTTTGTGAAAGAAATGGGTCAGTTGTCAATGTTCTTGTTGCCCTTGGAGGAAGAGTGAAGGTTATGCCACTATGTGTATATGCGGTTCAAGTGTCTGTGAGCTCAGACTGGCACAACCAATTTCATTACCAGACTGTGACTTTTCACACCACAATGTAGAAAGTGAAGCTGGGTATGTGGGACCACTGTAAAATGAGGACAAATTGATACATTTGGTTAAAAATACATGAGCAATGTTGATAAGTATAAGTGTCCATGTGTCTAAAAGACTTGAAGAGTTAGGACAGATGTGTTCCACCAGACACATTTGACAACGATTAAAGGTGTGAGGGAGCTGGCCGGATGATCACACACAGACCAGCGTCAGAGAGGGTAACATCACACCACTGACCCAGGCAAGAGCACTGTCACTCTTACAAAAACACAGTGCTCACACAATCTTAAAGGGGAAAAGTATGGCTTTTCTGTGGTTAATTGTGTTGCCTTTTTTAATTTAAAAAATGTGTAAAACATCCAATCACTGCATCAAATATAATAATAAAAAAACTCTGAGATGAAAGAGTTTTTATCTGCTTGCTTGCATGTGAAGATGCCGGCCATGTGCATGTGATCCATCGGGCAGACTCAAGGGTTCGTGCCACCCAGAGTCAGGTGTGTGCATCTGTAAGCTGTTGGTAACTGGAGACACGTGTGATGTTTGCCAACCTGGATCACTTTATTTGGATGCCGAAAACCCTTATGGCTGCAGCAAAGGTGAGTCACGATCACGCACTCTGCTAACACGGCAATTTGAACATTCTTGAATATTCTTTGTCTTCTCAGCTCCATCTCAGCAACCTCCTCCTATAGCTACTTCCCTCAATTATTCCTCTATTTGGCTCACATGGCGGTCACCTGACTCCCCCTACTCAAACAAACTTAACTACACACTTATCAGAAATGGGCAACTGCGGCACACCATCGAAAGTCATTATCCCTTTAGTAAGTATCCACCTCGAGCCTCAAATCTGTTCATTTATTGTTGCATAATGAAACTATTTTAATATCCCTTTGAAGGTAATGAATCATTTGAAGACACATATTTGTCTCCTTACACTAACTACACCTACTGGCTAGTAACTGCCAATGTGGTTGGGTCAACAATAAGCGCACCAATCTCGTGCCAGACCTTGGGAGCACCTCCTTCTGCAGATGAGCTCAAATTGAAGGTTGTGGGAAGACCAGGCCCTACTAGTGCTCATTTTGCCTGGAGTGCACTATCAAATGATACAGGGCCCGTGGAAAAGTATCTAAAATGCACTATGATACATTATACAAAATTCACCAAAAAAAACAAACAAAAAACATAATTGTTTTTTTTTTTCTTCCAGGTTTCTGTTATTTTCCACAGATCCTAATGGTGAGCCTGTTCTCCACTACACAGGGCTATCAACAGAGGCAGTGGCAAGTGGTCTTATGCCCTTTACCCAATATTCTGCTTATTTGGAGGTGACAATCATAACAACTCTTCAATATGGAACAATGATGTGTTTTATTGCTCATTTTGCAACCCACCCATGCTGTATTCTTACATGTGAAATCCCCTTTACAGGCTTGTGCTTCTGGGGGGTGTACTGTTTCCAAACCACTGTCACTGCTGACAGCTTCGGCCCCTCCTCAGATGCAACCTTCTCCCAACGTCACTGTCATTGACCCTCACACACTGAATGTTTCATGGGAGCCTCCTTCCCAGCCAAATGGTAAATATTCATTTATATTTTTTCTTATTTCTTCACAACCTTTTTACTGAAGAATTTCTTTTTAGGCACTTTCTATTTTTGGTTTCTGATTCATTTTTGTCGCTACTTTAATTTATAGAGTATTTTTAAGAAAACAATGTACTAAAAATTGCACAATTAAATGATTGATTGATTGATTGATTGATTGATGATTGATGTAAATATGTTTAAAATATTAAAGAAATGTTAACTTCTGCAGGTGTTATAACAAAATATGAAGTGTTTTTGCGGGGACCCTCTGAATCTTACAACCTATCAAGTCAAAGAGCTGAAGAGCTGGTGTTCACAAGCTCTGGTTGGTGGGATATGAGCATGTCCCACATAACAGGGACCAACAAGAGCACTATTCCACCTCCTGAGAGCAGCTCCATGATAACTGGCCTACAGGCCTTTTCCACATATCAAATAAGAGTTGTGAGCTCTAACATGGCTGGAAGTGTCACATCACAGTGGACCACGGCTCGTACAATGGAAGGAGGTTAGTATATTTTTCAAAAGGTGTGTATTTTAGTGTCAAACTGTTTGTGTTCCAGAGTCAAGTTTCTGTAATGATTTGGTTAACATGAACAAATGTCTGATATTTGTATTACTGCCTCATTTTTGTGTGTTCATGATCATGGTCAAATGGCAGTTTAATTAGCTGTGTGTAATTGTAGCACTATAAGAAAATAAAAATGATTGGCCAGAACCAAAATTCTAAAGATGATAAACATAAGAGGAAATCAGACTCGTGTGGGGGAGGGGAGCTCATTAAAGTATTTGAATTTCAAAGAGATGATATGGCTCATTAGGACTAAACGATTGCCTCTAACATCACTCTGAGCTGTATGTCTGGATAACAAGCATATGATAACAGCATTTTTATGCAGTTAGTGAGTGTCAGGGTTTGTGTGCACTCTGCTCTGTCTGTTGAGCAAAATGGGACTGTCAATTCTTGTGCTATGAATTAAATTTCATTTATAGCATATTTCATACACAGACACTATCAAAAGATGGATATTTAGATGCCATCATAGCATTGTTTCTTTGCCAGTTACAGCCATTCCGTGTTTGTGAATTCATTTTTTCTGTAAATTAGTAAGTTTTAATACTGCACATTTCTGTTTTTTTGTCCAGTGCCAGAGTTCATTGCTCCTCCTCAAGTGACTTCTTTGTCAGCCAGCTCTCTCAAAGTTACTTGGAACGCTACTGAAGGTCATGGGGTCATCGCTAGAGGACACGTGACAGAATACCGTGTTAACCTGGTCACTGAGCAGTCCAACAACCCTTTCGCTCCTCCTGTTATCAACCAGGTGTCATATACTAGTACTTATCATGAACTTAGCTGAATTTTTTACTAAATTATCATAGAATTTGATATTAAGGGGGTGACTCAACCTGGAAACCACCAGGAAAAATGCAGTATATATGACCTTGCGATGAGCATTACAGAAAATACAGTACATAAGATCCTCATCAGGTCTACTTTGGTCTAAGCTAACATCTTTGATCACCTCATTTAGTACTACTTACCTGTAAAGTAGTTTTCAGATAAATGGGTTCAAAATGTAATAATTATGATACTAAGAGTAACAGTAAATATTAATTTGCCCTTTTATTTATTTGTTAAAATATGTTTCAGGTTATATACAGAGCAAACTCATCATCTCAGTCGGATTACGTGGTAGAAGGACTAAAGCCTTACCATGAATATACTTTTTCTGTCACATTGTGCACAAAGACAGCGTGCATCACCAGTTCAACAAGCACAGGACGCACTTTACCTGCAGGTAAGCATTCATCTCAAAGAGGGCCTTTAAAAGTGTGTTGGTATTGGAACAATAATCTGAAACCTAAATGTACCAATAGACAGTAATAATAATCATAAGTAAATGTACATGTTGAGGTTGAAGAGGTCTGTGTAACCATGGGGATGTTGTCAGAAAAACAGTGATCAACATTTCATAGATTGTATATATAAATGGACATAGCCTAACAGGCTAGCTACCTCCTTCAAAATAGGAAGTTCTGGCTCCTACTGACCCGGCTACAGTGGCACTGAATGCTGTGGTGACGTCACACTTGCTTAGTCCATTTCTTTATACAGTTTAGGTATAAACTATACAGTTTAGCATATCTTCAGAACAACATTCACAATGTCACTTAATGTATTGCCCTCCTCTAAATCATACTATATGAATTAGAATAATATTTGCTGGGAATAAAATGTGTGTTTTTTAAATTATATAATTTAATTTAATTTAAATTATAATATTTGAGAAAATTAGTAGTTGAACAATGTGTATTTCTCAGCACGAAAAACAAATTATTACCAGTAATACAAACATTTTTCTGTATTGAGTTTTTGAATTATAGGACAGCATTTTCATAGTTATATGTATCATTGACATATTATAGACATGCAGTGAGTGGACCAAAAATGTGTTAATTGTATTAATTTATGCTTTCTCTTCCGTTCTGCTCCACTTCAGTCTGTCAGACTAAGCTGTAAATGGCGGCAATAAAATGAATCACTATAAAATTTAAATATCATGCACACCTGACCTTCCATCTGTTCACAGGGAAGATGATACATATTCTTTTGAATAGACAATAGATATGTTGACTGTGAGAAAACTTTTATCTATAAATACTTGCTCAGGGATTTGTTCTTTTGAGCTACATCTGTTAACAAAGAGTTGATACCCATTTCATATGATACGCAGAAAGCCAGTCTCTGTGCTTCAAGTGACGAATGATTCTTCAAATTCTAATTGTTGTACTTTTTAAATGTATTTTTAATGGCTACATCTGTTTACACAGTGTTTATTTCAAGGCATTCTAAAGACTTCTCCTGACTGTAATACAGTAGAATACAATATGGCTTATTGTACCCAGCTGACTTTGGCAATGTATTTTTAACAGCCACATCTGTTGTCATCTTTTTTTTTTTCATCCAGTGCCAAATCTGTCCCTTGTTTCAACTGCAAGAAATGATAATGGCATATGTTGTGTGACATATTTTTAGATTTACATTTCAAAACAATTTTAGGGGCGCATTTGCTTTTCCATTGGGTGCAGTTATGTACTTTTACATCCATAGCATCTCATGTGTGTATCAACGAGTCCGCCAAGTAAATAAGTAAGCTGTGCCATGTATTGCATGTATTTTTACACCTTTTTAGTGTGCCTGCAGTAAGAGCTATTTAGTCAAATAGTAAAATCATTTGAAAGAGAAAATGACATTGTCATGCCAAGATGCTCTTTGTACAGCAGTTGATGGTGCTGATGAATCTACCACATATAAGACTGGGCCATTAAACCAGCCTCCATCTGCTGTAATTTAGCAGACAGCATCTGCAAAAGCTCTGAAGTTACAACAAGTCACATGACCAGACATTAGCACATAGACAGATGTTCCAACACAGTGAAGAAACTCTGTCCAGATGTGTTGATGCATTTCCAATTGTTACACTGTGGCTCTTTTTGAAATGTTATTGATCACTTGCTAAAGTGAGTGACTAATCAGGGACTGACGGTGATGTTTTATGTATCCTACATCCATAAAGGCTTGTTCAACAAGACACACACATGCAGATACACACACACGCGCACACCTACACACACATACACACATGCACACACGTACTAGCACTGTAACACCACTCAACAGAACAGGAACTTTATTGATTTACGCATAATTGGCCTCAGGCCCTTCTTGAGGAGAGAAATATGCATGGCAAGGGATTGCCATGTCAATAAGTGGTGTACTTGTGTGCGTGATGTAACTGTACGCTAAGAGCCTGTTAAGACACATCAGTCCCTGTAAAAACACAAAACACACACGAACAATTGCTCCTGGGAGCTGGCCCATGATTCAGCTGCTTCATTACCATGTCTGAAGCTAAAATTAACCTTTCTGCCCCACACTTAACCTTGTGTGTATGAGCACGTTTATTATAAGGCTAATGTTTTTTGTCAGAGGAAGCTTGTCACAGTCTCGTTACATTTCTGTTACAGTCAGAGATGTCTTATTTACAATCATACACAATTGATCAGTCTTTGATCATTACCTGTACACCGATGAGACTCAACAGTCAAAATATTTATTTTTAATTGTATTGTATATTGATATACTTAGTAACTGTTATAATGTTATGCCAGTCATATGCCAGTTAGTGGTACTTTTATGTGACTTAACTGTAAGTTAATCTAAGTACATCTTAAGAAAACAAAGCACAGTTTGTAGTAATTCTAAACTGCTGTGCCATTTTGTCATATTGAGCTCCTCTACAGATCCCCAAGCCCATTTAAGTTTCACTAAGTAGGCCGTTACCTGCATGCCTTACACGTGTTAACATGTCCAGTGTCATATTAAGTAACTGTAACTCTTCTTAGTTGTGTCAACTCTGCAACTATACACCAACCCCTCAGTAGACCGCAAATGAGGTGTCCCAGGATGAAGAACAATTTACCACATTTGGTGTTACTGAGAGATTAGGATTACAGAGTAACTTCTATAAATCTTAATGCAAATCAGTTTTGTTAATGTTAACATTAAACACTTGTTTTTTGTTAACATAGCCTAAAACTGGTGTGTGTTCTTTCTACATGTTACGACATCTCAATTTCAATAGACTGGTAAGCTATCGATTAGCAGTAATTTACGGTTTGATGTGCCAAGATGAAGCACCTAAGGCGAGCTGTCCGCTTTTCCTTTTAAAAGCTCTATTAGAAGTCACAGTGACGATTGGCTCTGCGTATGTCACAGGCAGCTAATTTACTCCCACCATAGACCATTACTGAAACACATAGGCTCGGGAACACAAGAAAGGAATGACATTTAATGCAGGCACATCTGTCCCATCTCCACACCAGTCCATCACACGCTAAGCCCTTTTCTCCATTCTTATGTATCCCATCTCGCCGTATCAGCCTGTCTTCCTGATTTATTTATGGTTCATACTCAAGCTTTGCTGCGTGCCTGTATGTTTTCACAGAGACATTTAATATAACATTGAAAGTGAAATAGGAAATTAAATTGACCCCCTGTTAAGTGAAAATGAGAATTAAGTTAAGTCCTACTATATGTTTGGAAGTGGGGTGTTGGGGCTCTTAAGATATGTTCTTGCTGGAAAAAATATTAGAAATAAATCACTGTTAGAAGCAAAGCTGTGAAAAGTAATGCTGATCTGATGTTCTACCCATTTTGGTTTTCAGCTCCTGCAGGGCTCTCTCCACCTCGGCTGTACCCGGTAAATGAGAACACCATTCAAATACACTGGGACCCCCCGGCCCAGCTCAACGGACCACCACCGCTTTACCAGGTTACTTCAATGTCAAATGATCAAAAATACTATGTACCAAGCACAAAGTTATACATCAGACAAAATTGCTTGCTTAAATTGAGTTAAATAAAATATAGAAAAATATAGAATAAAACCTGTTTATTATAATAAAGGGCTGTAAAAACCCCAAACTAGAACTACATTTAGGCCAAAAAGGACTAAACCCTGTCCTTGATCACTGCACTACAGTTAATAAATCCTGTATTGCTTACATTAAAAAATTGCCTTTCTCTCTGTCATGGTTACATTTCAGCTGGAGAGGTATGATATTTCTTTATCTGACCCACAAACTCCTGTTGTACGAGGAACCAGGTTTCCAGGCAATAGCTTTTATGAGTTTCCCGATGACACCTTCCCTACAAATACCGACTTTACAGGTAAGAGGACACACACAGCAACCAAAGTTCAGCATCTCAACTCTGTGATGTTACACAATCAAAACCACAGTTAATTTAATTCCATTTTCATTTTGGGGAATATTTAACACCATTTAGTGAGCTGTGTATTTCAGTGTTGTAGTGACATTCTTTAGAATGACTTCCCCAATCATCTTAAAGGACAATTATCTTTCTGTTTACCAGCATCATTAGAGGGCTGAGCTGCACAGCCAAACATGTTCTGCTTCATCTGAGAACATCAACCCAGTCTGACGCTTATAATTAATGACTGCTGATACTAATCAGTGGGATTTGAGCAGCGAGGCTCTGTGATGCCACTTGAGATTATTGCACTGTCCTGCAAACCCTGATTTCACATCATTTCTCTTGTAAACAAAGTGTTGTCTTTTCACCAATAGACAGACAGATTCGATATTCATTTTTACTTTCAAAAGAACAATTTTAAAATATTATTTGTTTAGTTGATTTAGTCAAACCAGGTCAGCCAAGTAAACTGTAGTTATGATGTTATGATGATCTGGTTAAAACTCTGAGCTAATAACGTTGGAATGGGCTGTTGAGCTGAATCTCTGACAAAAACGATACATTATTTAATTATTTTTTCCCCTACACTTTGGTTTCTCACATATTTAATGCGTGGAAGGCAGGTAAAAGATACTCTTGGTGTACAGAACACCACTGGATTGGAGTATTACCATATAAGTAAAGGTAGAAAAATCGCTGCTGAAGGTGAAAATTTTAAATAAAAATTTTTCTTTTCACTTATGGGTAACCTCTCCTAAGTACTATTCTGATGCACACTTTTTTATCTTTAAGTGCAATTTTTTTAAATCTTCTTTATCAACTTGATATCAAAAACAGGCCTGCATAAATTCTTAGATACAATCATGATATTTAACATTAAATGAATGCTGCTCATCCTCTTGCCTATGCCCCTTCATAAAGGGTAATGGATCAGACAATCACTTTGAGACCGGATCTATTGTGGACCATCAATGTGTCGGCAGTCCTCAAACCATCGCCTTTTTACAACCATCAATACTAATAGCATCGTCTGCGGACAATTATTCCTATCGAAGTGCATGGAACAGCGAACAAATCAAAGCCAAATTGGATTATGAATGTAATGCAGTGTAATGCCCCCCCAAGAGTCAATTGATCACAGAGGAGAGATTTGTCAATGATTTGTGTCTTGTGGAAGCTTAGTAACTCTGCAATGACAAATGCATTTTTTTAAATATTCATTGACTGTACTCATTGAATACTTCAGAGTGTTGTATTATAATCCAGTCCATCATTTTCATAATTTTAGATTCTTGTATTGCACTATTGCAGAAAGTTGCTGTGACAGATTAATCCATATTTTATTGCACTGAGAGATGGTGGACTATTAGCTGTATCAACAATTTGGTGATTTCCATGCATCGATTAGGTATTCTTGGCCTGATCTTCCTCTTTCTTTGTTGCTTTATGGACACTCCACTAATACAATTTTTGGTCAATTTTTATGCACATTTTCTCCAGGTTATAAATGAGGTACCTTAATGTTGAAGAGGTCAATATTTACCAATCTGAATGTTACTTACTATTATTACCAGAAGCAATCAGACCACTCATATGAATACCCTTTAGGTAGGGGTTTCCATAAATACATTTTGGTCCATTTATCTTTAGGCTCAAAGGCTTACTTATCTAACAGCAAATAATCTGCTTTACTATTCCCAATCACTAGCTCTTATTCTTTTTATCAATCACTCCGCATTTAAATTAGAAAGCTGTATAAATTTTTCCATGTAAAACAATATTTATAAAAGCTTTTTCTTTTTAAACAAATTATGTACTTCTGTATGGTAGGTTTGACCTTGGTTAATTCGGAACAAGGAAGCTCTGGATACATTTCTCATAATCCAGATATATTACTTCAAATATGAGTAAATGAAGAGAGATGAAACACTCACACTCAGAGAAAAATAGAAAAATGCATACAACAGAAGAACAAATAGACTTGGATGATTTCCAGATAGTCTAATATACTTTATTGCAGCAGCACCATTGCAGCAAATCAGGAGGAAAGAAGGAAATGTTAAATGATACAAATTATTTTTCCTTAATTAATATGATTGATTGCCAGGCGTCGCTGTTGAGAGGAGAGGGGGAGAAGTGTGCGCAGGGAAAGTTTGCTCAGACATCATTAGTTTTTCTCCATTTAAAGATTAACCAGAAGAGGCTGGGCTCTTTAATTCTGTCATTTGTATATTTAATGGGCTGCTGCAGAATCTATGAGTGTAATTAGCTGCTGCCGCGCTCTCATTAATACGCCCGGCTCTGATTAATGCCAGCGTAGAGCTAACATGACTGGAGTTATTCAGGTTATGTTGTGTAGATGATCGCACACAACCTCCACTGTTTATGGAGACAAAGAGACTAGAAAGAATACACTAACACAGGCAACGTGATCCTGATTCTTTATCATATTTATTGGGCAAGTGACTTTTATTAGCTGTTTTATAATAAACTTCTCGTAGATCCTAACATTATTATTACTATTAATTATACTATTCAAGTTATGTTATTATATATAGTATTATAAAAATAGATTAATATTATATTATTCATTTCAATCACAAATTTAAATGATTGGTTATTGTTCAGACCTAATGCAATCAATGCACAAAAATAATCAATGCTAACTTGTGAAGAGAAGTTTTAAAATGAACTCAATGTAACTCAAAGATGTGTGTGCTGCATGTACTCTGTATGTGAGACAGAGGCACCTGTCAGGATGCGTGTTCAGGTTTGTCTACTGATGGCTCTTAAAAGGTTGTCAATGTGAAGTAGCACAAGCCCAGAGGGAAATATAGAGGAAGTACTGCTGAGCATCAGCACTGTCACTTAGGCGCTGTACATTTAAACAGAAACACTAGACAAGCATGTGTTTACCATGTCCCATTATACCCATCAACACCTGTGTTCACTTTCCACTTTTCAGCTGTTGTTAAACCATTTCAGTTTCTCTGACTATTTTTAATGCAGACATGTCTGTTTATGAACTTTCAAACTGGAGGTGTTATGTCTCTGGCATAATGTCCAGGTATGTCCTTTGCACAAATGAATGAATGAATTATAGAGCAATGTAAACTCTTGAGATAATCCAAATATTATGTAAACATATAAATTGGATGTGGAGTTCTTGTTGGAAATAAAATTGTACCTGGGCTAGAAGTATGAAAGTGTGAATACAGAGGTCAGATAAATGCAGAAAGGTTAAAAGCTGAGGGAACAGGAAGAAGGAGAGATCAGAGGTGATGGTGACAGAAGGAGAAGGTCAAAGGTGGATAATGTATGTCTTAGGATCTGTCATGACATCACTTATCTCTGTAGTGACAAGGTCATGAATGTAAATGACAGGTGACTGGAGGATGCACAGGATGCAAGCACAATGTAAAAGTCCATTTTCCCATTCATTCCATCATTTATTTAAAGAAGGCTGTATTGTCCATCATTTCCAACTAAAATAGCAAAAGCACTTCCACAAATGTAACTGTTCAGTGGACTGGTTTAAAGTGGAAATACAATAACAACGGAACAGCAGACACCGTAAGCTTTCATAATGAAGATAATGAAAATGCATTAAAACATATATAGGGTCTGTTTAACTGGGTTTAGTCAACTCAAAATGAGAAGCTTTTTATGCAGATTGAATAATTGACTAAACTAAAACTAAAAACTACACTAAAACACAAAATGCATAAACAACATTATGCAATTTTAAAACAAACATTTATATATTTCTATACTTGGATCAATCAGTAGCACAACTTTCACCAAAACTAATAATGGACTTTGTAACTGCTTTTAGGTTTAGCCAATTTAATCTAATTTTACAATATATTCTTTTGTAAATTATTGTTCCTCAACACATTTATCAAAGATTTAGATGAGATTAGGCTACAATATAAATTTTAGTTTAAGGTACAACTGTTGGATCTGAGTAATTACTTGTTTAATCCAGAATCTTCTGAACACTCCACTGCCTCCACTGGACTCCTCAGATCTTCCCACACTTCTTTTCCCTGCAGAGCATCAAGCAGAGCAAACACACACCAACACTTCCACCGGGTCACTATGAGATCTGGTAGTGGATTAAGATCCAATCTCAACATGACAGGCAGGCAATACAGATGAATGCTTAGTCCTGCTACAAAATGTAACACTGACAACGGAACAGAATAGCTCTAACTTCTTCTTTAATTGATGCCATTATTGTATTTATCCCTAATAATTCTAATAATTCTTACAATGTCTCAAAACAAGTAACAAGTTGAAGTGGTGAAGTGATGTCACTGTTTTGCATGTAAGCACTGTTGCATAGGAAGCTTAAGAAAAGTTCATCTTCTCCCCTGGTTGTAGTTTTGATTTAAAGAAGTCAAGACAGATTAGAGCTTTGGTGCAACTGGGACCTGGAGAAACGATGGAGATGCAAGTAGCCATTCTCTCTTTTATAATATGGATGACTTCAAAGTCTTAAGTTGATAAAAGAGAACAGTAGACGAAAGCTTCTCACTTTCAGGGGTTAAATGAACTACTATATGCCACATACTCAAACTGAGCGCTTTTGTAAAGTAAATAAAGAACATGCTAACTATATTTTTCTTAGATGGACTTGATAAACTTCCTCATGTACCATTTTGCATGTTGACTCCTATCTATTGGTTCTATTGTATTTAAATTATCACTTTGGTTCTCAGGTATTCGGTTGAGTTTCAAGACTCAGTCTCCAAATGGTCTGCTGATTGCCGCCTTCTCACCAGGGATTCAAGAAGAGTTCATCGCTATTCAGCTAAAAAATGGACAACTATATTTTATTTTTGATCCACAAGTAAGTATCTAAAAGGTTGAAAATTCTCAGAGTAAAGGAAGTCTTTTATAAACAAAATATGTGTGCTGTAGTTTGTCAACTAATGTCTCAAGTTGTTCTTCCACGTCTAGTTCAGTTTGTTTTAACCATTCTCTCAGTTAATAAATGGATCTGTAGACACCCCTTGGTTCCTGTCACAGCAACACAGAGAGGGGAAAAACTTTGAAAGTGTGTCAACGTTTGAATTGCACTGCAATTAACTCATTCCCTGCAGTCACCTCATGTGAATACCAATTGCAAGCTAATTAAGCTTTGCACTCTTGCACATGTACACACACATACACACACATGCATACACTGCCTGCTTCTCTTATCCATTCATATAGACACATGTAGAGGGGTTAAGAGTCAACGACTTTCATGATGAAAGTGATGATGGGACGATTACGCAGATTTCCATCAGGCCACCAACTAATTACACACATGCATTGTTGCTGCAATTACTCTCATCAATATGACAGTACTGTTACTATTTTTTTTACCACTGGTTGTATACATTTGGATCCGTCTTAAAGGTACTTTTCAATGTCCAAATGCTTAGTCCAAATTTGTGTGTATTTTCGAATAGGGTGGTTTCCTTTGTTTAGGCTAGTTTGGATAATTAACAGTGGGAGTGGTGTCACGGCTTATTAGTGTTCCCCTAGATACATATAGCTGGGCCCATTACTTCCCTCTATTAGCCTGTTGAGCTAGCCTAATGGGATTACTCGTGCAGGGGGGTAATTTAGCATGACATAAGAAAGTTATGCACATAAATATACATACACACTTATTGGCTGCCACACACATACTGCTGTACTTTATGTGTACACAAATTTGGCAAAATGTAATATGATCAAGTGTGTAACCCAAACCACGTAGTTGTTAAAACATTGACTAAACATTAAAATATTGACTAAGTGCTTAAATACAATTTTTGACACTGCAGTTTTCTATTTTAAAAAAACACATTCAAGAACTGATTGGCTCAACATGGCTCCAGACACTTTGTATGTGGTGCGGTAAATGTATGAAGTTAGTGCCTCTTCCTTTGTTGTCTTGTTAAGTGTTCTACCCTAGTAATAAAGATGTCAGCGGCTGATATATATTGGCATTCATACATCTATTGATCCAATCATTAAATCAACAATATGAATGTAAGTGTGAACAAACTGTGTAGAGTTTTTTTCTATATCACTTCATTACTTGTCTGGTTGCTAAAAGCTGATCAAAATGATGTCATGCATAATAGATGGCAGAAAGCCTTGTTAACAACAGCTTAATGCTAATGTCTATTTTTATGGTTACAACTATTAGTAGGTCATAATAAACCCCACACAGAAAAGGGTTAAAGGTTTTTTATGGCCCAAACAGTTGCAATTAAAATTAAATAAATATGCTATATTAAAATGTTTCTGTTTTAAGGGTTCCTCAGTCACTGTGTCGGCGAATAATGGAGAATTACTTCATGATGACCAATGGCACACGATCACTGCAACAAGACAAGGCTCCATGGGAGCAGTGACTATAGACAACCAATATAGAGGTTAACCCCTTCTATACTCAATACAGTCCTATTGATTTCTCTCAACAAAAAGTATTTATGAAGCTATTTATGTAAACATGCAAACAAAACTTTGCAACCATTCTTTGAGATCACTTTAAACACTTTTTTTTTGTTTAATTCCACTGTTTACAAATAGTCTTTTGTCAACATTTTATAAAAACCAAAGTTAAAGTTTTAAGAGTTGCTATATTTTTGTGTCTCTTTAGGCACTGCATCAGCAGCCAGTGGTAACACCATTATTGGGGAAAACACCGGCGTGTTCATTGGAGGCCTCCCTGAGAACTTCAAATTTCAACGCAGAGATTTAGGTGAATTTAGTCAATCATCAGTCAGCTCCATTAGGGAAATAGTTTCACTTAAAACATCAAGCTCTTTGCACTATAAATGATAATTTACCAGGCTTAACAGGATCATTTATCCTTTAAAGGATTTTCAGCATACCTATATAACATATTTATTATTTAGTCTACTGTTTTGATTCATGCATCCCAAAATCACAACATTTCTTTTATTAGATAAAATACATAAACAGCCCAATAAGCAAATATTTACTAATGTCTCACCCACTACCCTCTTTTGGCAAGTAAATACTCAAATCAACACAAATATAATTTCCCAGAAGTTGCGTACAGTGGACAAAGTGGAGCAGAAAGTAAAACATTGACTTTTTTCTTTGTCTCCCATCAGATGTTGAGCTGGTGAAGCAGGGCTTCACTGGTTGCCTGAGAGATGTACATTTTCTGATGATGAACAGTCCCTTTGAACTGTGGAAACCTCTCAACTGGACATCAGCCACGAAGAAGGTGTCGGCTTATGAGAGCTGGGAGGGCTGCCCTGCTCAGCTTGTGGAAGGAGCTCATTTTCTGGGACATGGTTGGTTGAGACTGTTATTTTTGTTTTTATACAATATGTCCCACTTCATGGTTATTCTAATTCTAATTTAATTTGATTGTGCAACATATTAAAAACACAATGCTTGTTTTAGGTTACTTGGAATTAAGTGGCGATGTCTTCAGGGGAGGAGAAAACTTTAAGATTTCTTTCGAATTCCGAACTGACCAATTAGATGCACTCTTACTGTTTACTTACCAAACAGACAGCGATGATTATATGCTAGTAAGTTTGGAGAGATTGTGGTAATTTATTAAATTTTATTCAGTCAATTATGTATCTTACAATTCTGAGATGTTTGTTTTACTTAGGTACAACTGAGAGGTGGTTTTCTGTCCTTTGTTGTGTCTTGTGGAGGTGAAGTTACGTCTCTCAGCATGTGGGCAGGGCTTGGCTACTGCGATGGCGACTGGAAACAGTTTTCAGTGACTAAAGAGGGCTCCCTTCTCTCTGCCATTGTTGACGACTGGGAGGACATGATGAGGGGAGATGGGCAAAATCCTCTGTTACAAGTTGATTCTCCACTTTATTTAGGGGGTGTGCCTTCAGAGCTAGGTCACCCTGCTTTGGACAGTCAAAGTCACAAGCATGGTACTTTTCACCTAGAAAAAATATTACAAACGTTTTATCTTTTTTTAAATCTTAATTTGTATCTACAGGTCTTGGTGGTTGCATAAGAAGTGTTTTGATAAGTGAGGGAAGAAGCTCTGATAGCTCTTCTTTTGTGAACCTGTTTGTTGCCACTCTGGGTTCTGCTCGAGTTTTTTTAGGAGGATGCCCAAATAGTGAAAGTCACTACAACTGCAGAGGGAATGACTCAGTGCTGGTTTATACTGGGAAAAATACGCAAGCTACGGATGATACCCTACAGCCTTTCACTGGTAACGTTGAATATATTTTATATATACATTGAATTATTCACAAACATTTATTTTCTTTGTTCTTTTAAGAGTACTTTTATAGGTATGTGGCATTGGGTGCTGGGGGATGGTCAGTGGGCCCATGGCAGAGAGGGCGGAGTCAAGGAAGAGGTAACATTATATGTCAATTTCTTTACCACAAATGTTTAATGTTTAAAGAACAAAACAGATGAAACACACAATAATATAGTCTTGACAGAGCATGTCCAGATCCACATAACACATACAGTTGAACATCTGGGAGGTGCGGAAGAGCTTTAGAGAGTTAGACGTATTTTGTCCTCCTCACAGATTTAAAACTGGACAAGATGTAGCTTTACAACTTTTCTGGTGGAGGGCCTGTCACCTGCCTGTCTCCATGTAGTTGTTATTGCCCTCCTTGGAATGTTCCACGTATCAGAGGAAACATCCATTTAGCATTTATTTATTATGTGTGTTTCTATTGCTCAAAAATAGAAGAAATGTTACGCAGTACACCTTTAAGTAAATTAAATGAAAGTTCAATTAAACTCACGAAGAGTTATTATAATGTTAATCATGCTACAAATGTTAAAATACTGTGTTGCTGTTTCTACATTTCAGTTTTACTTCTGAGACTTTATTGTATTTAAGACTGTATGTAAGCACTAATTTCTTGCACACTATGTAAGAGTTTTCAGTGTCAGTAATATTACATGTGCCTGACAGTATGAGAGATTGATAAAGCCTCTATAAAGGGCATCCCAGTAAAAGGCTGTTAACCCAGAATGGCCTGTGTGGTCCCTTGTGTAATATAAAGCAGCTCGTTAGTAGTGAACGATACACTGGTAGGTCCTACATACCATCATATGCTTTGATATGGGCGGAAGGAGGGATGAAGAAAATGAGGAATGCCATAAAACATTTTGAACAATGTGGAAAAAGTGTACAGTAAAGCTGGATATATAAACAAGGACACAACTTAACTTTTTGAAGACTTTGTTGGTTGTTGTTGAAGGTAATTGTTTGTGCTCTACTTATAGCCCCTCTATATTACCCTATTTTGAAAACCCTTCAAGAATGTATGCCCATGTCTAGGATGAGATGAAAAATGAAGAAATGATTAATGCTGAAAATGAAAGTGGCTATGAGGAAGTGATATAGAACAATAAGAGTGAAGGATGGAGAAAAAAAGGGTAGACGCTCCCGAACTACAGAGTGTGTCAGTGAAAGAAGCAGTATTGAGGAATAGGGAGGCTGCTTGCAGTGAAATATAGCCCAGGATGAATAGCCGGGTGTATTAAATCAGCGCTGAAAAAGTTACTGCTCTCATAAATAGTATTTATGCTAATGGCAAGGCTTGATTTACTGAGTCTATTAAAACATGTGGGTGGTGGGGAACTTCTTTTGTACATTATATGACCCCCATGTTTGGTAAATGCTTAATATGTGTTTTAAATAAACACAGCTGTACTATCATTACTACTGTATAATTGTTTAATTGGAAATAAACTTTTTTTTAATCACT